>SNQJ01S0020399.1:52259-79565 GCA_010110895.2 Picea sitchensis
ATGATTTCTATTAATCAAATAAATGTACAAAGACTGTAAAAATACAGAGTGAAAGACTCGCTAGAATGGTGGCAGCTTATCTCTGAGAAGAGATGTGACGGCTACTCGCATTCACAAGCAGATGATTAAAATGAGGATATGAAGGCCTTTTTACAATAAACAGCAATTCCAAAAGTCTTAGACATCCAAAAACCTAACCCTAGTAGATGAAGTTCCAAAAGTCATGTGGGCCCTGTTTGGGTAAATTAGTACATCAACTTCCCGGGGTCGTAACTTTTGCATATGATCTTCGTTTTAGGCGTATGGTAGCTAGTTGGAAAGGTATCATAGAGGAGATTCATTTTGGGGGCTCATTCATGCCTTCAGGCATCATTGAGAACCTAAATATAAAAAAACCTTCATTTAGGCCCTCAAAATGGCCCCAGAAGTTAAAACCTGCTAAAAATAGTAAACTGCCAAAATTGCCAGAAAGTTGTTTTGAGCCAGTTGGAAAAGGTGGGTGGCCAACAATATTCATCTGGATCAATCCTCCCTCCTTAGGAAGAAATGGTCTCCATTGTGTTGAGTTCCCCGGGGAAAAGGAAAAGCATTTGTTGAATCTGCATCGTGGTGAGTTGCTTGTCTTGCTGGAGACATCGTCCTGCTCAGTTTGTGGAAGTCTATCATGAACCTCTTGGGGTTGAGGCTGTTCAAAAAGTCGAGATACATGAGAGGACGGTGTGCAGAAGGAATATTTGTGCTTTTCTGCAACCTTGTCGACCTGCTTCTATTGGATAGAAGGTGCTTGGGACAAGGTTGTAGTGGTTGCAGGGTCCTTTTGTTCTCCTTTTGAACAAATTGTGAAGAAGCTGAATTTTGCAGTAGTCGGAACTACCTCGGGTATTCTGTAGAGATGACCCCCCAAAGTGAAAATGACACTACGGGGTCGAGACTCATAAAAAACATGGCGTCTCTACATATATGGTTGGCCAAAGAGAACATCACAGACATCTAGTGGGGAAACATCACATAATACCTTATCCTTGAAGGGTTGGATGCCATATGAAAATCGACATTGTTGGTTGACACGAAGATCGCGTCCTTGCCGAAGCCACCCAATGTTGTATAGCTACGGGTGTGGTGTTTTCGACAATCCCAACTCTTTGACGACCTCTGCTAAGATGAGGGTTTTCTGGCTTCCGCTATCAATAGTAAAATGCAGCAGGGTTCCCTTCACCCACATCTATAAATGAAAAAGGTGCTCCCCCCCTTCAGGATCTATTGGTTCTTCTGGTTGAATTTATGTGGTCATGAAAATAGTAGTGGGGTCTGCGTCAATGATCTGTCCTTTACCATTATTTTTAGAATCATATTCTAAATCAGGGTTCAGCTCTTTGTCTTTGATCTCGGCCACTAATGACTTTTTTGAGCAACATTCATCGGTGTTGTTCCAGGGGATTTTGTGGAACTCGCACCATTTTCCGGTGTCCTTCTTTGTCTTCCCGTGACCCTTCTATTCCTGTGTCTTGGACTAGTTTTCAAGAAACTATTTGTTAGGGCCGTCTTTTTCATACTTTGGTTGTTGCGGATTTGTAGACATGAACTCCCATTTGTTCTGGTGCTTAAATTTCTGCTCAATTTTAACAACATATCAATAAGAAGCACTGAGTGATGAGATGTCCAGAAAATCCATTTCAGTCTGGATGTATCTGTGTAGAGCCCCATGGTATTTTAGAACCAAATGTCACTCAGATTCTTTGATACCCAGCTTGGTGGGAAAGGTATGGAAGGTATTGGTGAACGTCGGAACTTCTTGTCCCCTCTCTTGCCGCAGTGTGGTCCATCTCATGTACTGGTCCTCATAGTTGCCAACAGGGTAACACTGTTCCTTTACCACATCCACAAAAAAATCTCAAGTGGGATCAACCGCATATATTCAAGACTCATCTGTGGAACTTTGCTCCCAGTAAGTTTTCCACCAATGTTTGACATGAGGGAGAGATTTAAGGAGTGCGAAGGTGATCTTTTCTTTGTCGGAAAAATTGTGAACAGAGAAATAACCTTCTAGCAGAGTTAACCATTTTTCTAGGGCTTATGCATCTATCTGTCCTTCAAATACAGTAATATCAAAATTAAATTGTACCTTGAAAGGAAAGGTGCCTCCAAAGTGGACGCTTGATGAAGATGTACCTGATGCTATCGGCAGGCGTTGAAGGATGTGGGAAAAAATCTCCATCATTTCGTCCCTCTATCGCGTGAGAGCTTGCTCAAGCAACAAATTGATAGGATCGTCTACTCCATCATTTTTCTTTTTTTCCACCATTGAGGGTTTCTTGGGTGTGTGAGAGTGATTGTCTTCAAGAGAGACAAGCTCAAGACCCAACTTTCTATACTCGGACCTTGTCGGGGATGTTGGAGCCACCTTTGTTTTTTAAGCCTTTTTAAAATTTTATATCTTAATGCTTGAAATTGAAAGCTAGTTTTTGTATTTTCCTTTCTTTTCCCCCAAATTTCAAAAGTCTCATCACGCAAGCAGCGATAGTTATCATACTCTCAAGGAAAGATTTATTTTTTTATCGTTTAAACGAGTCTCTACTTTTTAACCTCAGGATGTCACATGTTGGAAGTTAAAGATCACATAGTTTACAAATCCCGAGGGGCGAAATGGTGAAATAGTCTTAAAAAGTTTACCCAAATCAATACCGAGAGTAAATATACTCTAAACCATAGTTAAGCAGCATCGGGATTTTGTGTCTCGGTGTTTGATAGCTCCAAAAGTCTTACCATCATAACCCCGATAGCCGAAATCGCGAGATTCTTGTTTTAGTAACTTGGGTTAATGTTAAAGGTAAAAATTTTAGCTGCGGTTAAGCTTTGTCGGGAATTCGCAACTTGACGTATTTTCCCTCAAAATTTACACCTTCGAAGCCCCAAGTCGCGAAGTCACGATAAAAATAGAAATGTAATTAATTAAACGCCTAATCATGGTTACGTTTTGTATTAACCAAAGCTAATTGTCGCAATCTCGGGTTTTAGAGGTGTAAAGGGTTAAAGTGAAAACTCCCGATGAGGCGAATGACGAAAGATTAATTAACAAAGGCCTGATTAATTAAGCTAAGATAGAATTTTCATTGTTTTAATACAAAAAATAATATGCACAGTCTCCAAGGTAATTTTAAACTTTCCTTGCGCCAACTTGCATTACGAACTGTCAAAATCTAAGATATTAATTGGAAATGAGGTGAATCGACAAGTAAGGATTTGGTTTTTATTGCTAAATTTAAATTTAAGAATTATTTGATCATTCTGTTCCTAAGGATGACCTAGTTTTAAATGGTCGAAGGCATGGCTCTTTTATTTGTTGTCACAAATTTCATTCCTATTCTACACAGAGAAAACTTTTCTAGAGCGAACTAATTTCTATATGTATACATATTGTTATCACAGGAGAGCTAAAGTAGAATCCCCCGCCATGGCCACACGAAAAGCGTCTAAATCCACTGTTGAGGTTTCAGGACAAGGTTCAAACAATGTTTCTGATACTTCACCTCAAAGTGTTGACTCTGTCAGGACCTGGTCATATATTTCTGAGGTTCTACGGTCCGAATTGGTAGATGTTTTGGATGATTCCAGTGAAAATGAAAAAGATGACTTGATCACCAAATATAAGATCGTTGTCCAGGTTCAAATGCATAAAGTAGCGGCTAGGTCACGTCTACTCCCTTACTACGATATGATCCGGTGGGCACTAGACCATGTAGATATACCAACCAGAACCATTGTCAATGAGCAGAGGGTCACCATTGGGAATTTCAGACCCAAACAATTGCAGGCTATGTACAAGTTGCCAGCCGTGTCGGACTTTGTTTACAATGTCGAATTCCTAGAGAATTTTAAACAAAAGGAATGTGTGCAATATGACAAGACTATGTCTGGTTTAATCAAATATTGGGTTTCACACCCTGTGAAGTTCAGGGCGGACAATAATGGTATATATTCAATAGCTTCTCTGGAACCACAATTCAAATATATCACTATGATGACCTGCAAATTATATGGGAGAGAGGACACCACACATTGTTTCCTTTAGTGGGTGCCTCTAATTCACACGGTCGCTGAAGGTTGTTCCTTCGACTGGGCTAAACTACTGTCTAATAGTTTGACCAGTCGAGTTACAGAGTATCAAGAGTAGAAGGAGAGCGGAAAGATCGCTTCATTTTTTATGTCCGTGTATATCATGGATGTCGTGTGTTTTCTGATGCCTTTTCCCTTAATGAGTTAGATCTGGACTCCATCGGAGGATGAGCCCATCCACGTCTACCATTCAAAGTTGTGGGAAGACAAAGCCTCAGATTTTGTGTATGAAATTTTTAACTGGGTGATGGTACCACTGCATGTCACTATTTTCGGCCACCCGCCACCCAGGATCTCAGACAATATTTTGGTAAATCTGAGCAGTATAGATTATTGGTATGTGGAAGCAGAATTTTCATATCTTAGGGTTTTCGGCGCTTCTATTCCTCTGAATGCCTTACCACAATTCATACCCGATAGGTTGGCTTGTAGTGAGATTCCCAAGCAAACCATAATTAGTGGTGTAAGCAAGGAACTGAAAGGATATTCTAAGAAGGTATGGCCACCTTTTTCTATTCATATAAGTTCCTATTCTTTGTTAGATTTCGGGCATGCTAAAGCTGATTCAACAGCCCTGGAGGAATTGAAATTGGTTCACGTCGAATTCAAAAAGCACGATCCACAGAGGGTCGTAAGTAATCACTTAGCCAGTTGCAGGCTAAGAAGGTTCGAACATGAAAATTCACCCTCGGATGACATTTTTCGAGGCACGAGATCTTATGTTGAATTTTTGGCTCGGATACAAGCCCTGGAACCCGAAGAGAGGGCTGATGTTTTAAAATTTCAAGAACATCGATGGAGGTTTCTTCCCCCAGTATTGCGGGGTGAGAATCCAATAACAGCAGAGGTGTAGCAAAAAGAATCCGAAGGCTCCAAAGATACAACACTCGGACAAGAAAAACACCAGGACAAGGGAGAGAAAATTGGGAGTCCGAAACCAGAAATGAAAAATCCCTATCCACCAAAAAAGTCGACTCCAGATGCCACTCCTGGCCAATCAGCTAAGAAAATCAGAAATCCCATCACCTCCATTACTCCCTTACAGTCAACTAAGGGGAACATAGACGTAGGGTGGATTTTCAATGAAGAATTGAGACCTATAAGGATGGAAGAGCTTCCGCCAAATGAGTTCTTTTTTGATAAAAAGAGAAAAGTTGTGGTAAAAAGAGAATTCTATCAAGAAGAGGGAAAAACGACCAAGAAGTTCAAGGTGTTTACCGATGGGAAAGATAAGAAGAAAGAAGAGTTTGCGACAGAAATAGCCGGGACATTAGGGGCGTATGCTACGACAAACCAATTTTCAGTCTGGGTTTTGAAAAATCAACTGAAGAAAAAAAATTGCCTCATCAAAACCTTAGAAGCTAAACTAGCATCATCAAAAGAAGCTGCTAAAGACCAGGCAGACACAGGAATAGAACAAGCAAGGATGGTTGATAAAAAGGAAATTGATCTACTCAAAGCTAAGATCGAACAAGCAGAGCTGTTAGCTCAGACCAATCAAATACAGGTAGGCCAACAAAGAGACTTGATTGGGCAGCTACAGGTTAGATTAGAGTTCGTCGAAATCCAAGTTATAAATATCGGGATATTCGAGTCCCAGGCTATGGAGATTCAGAGCAGAGTTTCTGCAGCCCAACGAAGTTTACTTGCCAAGGTAGAGACGATTCAGGACAATTGTCTGCTTATTGATCAAGTATTAGAAAACTTATCTGTCAGAGAGAGAGAAGTTGGAGCAGCTTGGGTCGCATTTCAAGAGGCTATAATAGCTAGAACAAACAAAAAATCAGGAAAAAGTTCTAAGTTTTCCATTTCGGAACAGACCCGAGGTAATATTTTGTTGAAAGAATGGAAACGCAGCATATCATAATGAAAATTGCAAGACAAGAAGGTAAGGAAATCCTGTGAAGAGGCTTTCGGTTGTATAGATGGAAATTTGTTAGGCATTGATAGTGAGAGTAATGCTGAGACGCTGAGCGAAACGAATATGGAGAAACTCTCTCTTGATATAAATGAGAAAGAAGAAAGAGATTGGGCCGAAGTCTCACAAGTAACTATGGCAGACATAGTACAAATAGATAAATGGATTATTAAACCAAGTGTGCAATTGTGCGCTATTGACACCCTAGACCAATAGATGGAAGAAAGGTTTCCACAATTAGTCAAAGATTGTTACATTTTTTAGGCCAATTGTCAAGCGGAGCCTTCAAGGTTGATATCTCGGCTGGTGGAAAAATCTGTCACTTGTACTGAGCATGCGAGAGGGTAGGTTTCTAGTACCAAATAAAGACATAGGATAAAGAAATGAAACAATTGATCTCCTTCTCGTTGTAACTGAAAATCCTGGAACTATTGGGATTCCATCATATGTAATAGACATTTTTCTCCCTCGAGAGTTAATATAAAGCAAATCCGAAGATTCTCGATTCCGTCACGACTGTGTTATGAGTTTGTTTCCTTATATTTCATATTTCATTTCATTTCATATATGTATCTGATGAATGTTTCGCTATAATTTAGTACAACCTCTATTATAGTGAATAAATTTTAGTTTTCTATATTGTTTACCATTTTTCCTCTGTACCGGCTATCAGCAGGTATAAGACCAGTGAACATTTTAGATTTCTATATATATTTTATGCTTCATTAGGTTATTTCTTTATCTTTTTTCTTCTTCTATTTATAAGTGAGATTCTCCCTTGATAGGAGCCTTACATGATAGACAACTTAATGTTTTTCTTACACCTCATACACATTTATTAAAATATAACTCAGTTACAGGAAAGGTCCTTTGGTTTGCATCCTGTTTTCATTATCGGAGCTATAACTCTCCTTTATACAACCAAAATCGAGACAACATCTAAAAAAATTCTTTGAGATTTTCTTATCATTATGTTCCTCTATGACTGTCCCTGTGACAAGACAGCCTAATATCCAACCCGTACTATCAGATCAAACACATATTGCCTTGAATATTTTTGATACTATTCTTAAAACAACCACTACCCGAGTAGAACTGGAACGTTCATGGGCATCGATTGAAAGGGACGTAAATATCCAGGAACAGTTGGAAGCTAGACAACAACATAGAAATCAACCCTAGCTTCCCTTGCCGAATGTTGACATTTCTTCCTTCTCTACCCATTACTCACTTCAGATGCCTAGACACTGTACTTCTAAGCCTTAAGTATAGACTCTGGAATAACATCTTACTGGTGTCGTTGCCGGGGACCGAAGTTACGAAATCTTTTCCCTGGGAAAATGACTTTTTTCGTTGAAAGTGCCACCGTTTGATAGTGAACAAAGAGTGCACACATTTTAAAGGATTTCCAATCTTTCACTTGGCATCCGGACAAAGGAATACCAAGCAAAACCCAGATGGTAAACAGACCACACCCGTTACCGATCCTGAGAAGATTTTAAAGGCTAGAGGCTCTCTTAAGCTGACCCCTGTAGTCTATCAGCTTAAATACCCACAACTAAAGACCAAGAGTTCTTCTGAAACTTCAACTTCATGCAGCCCTCTTTTCGACACTAAGGATATAACATCAAACTGCTCCAAAGTTAGAAGTGAAACCCGTCTGATAACCTCTGTAGAACATAAAGGAAAAAGTCTTGTAGAAAATTTATCTACTGTCGATATATCGTCGACTCTTCAATTGAATTTCGTGACCTCACACAGTCTCGAAGAATATTTCACACATCCAGTTTCCACACCTATTGGTTCCCCTGACTACATCTCTTGCAATTCGCAAGAGCGAAGCCCTAGCATCCCTTACCAGTCATCCTCGGATTTTTCGCCCAGCGAAGAAAGTAAAGATTCACTTTTAATCTTCCAAAACCCCCTTTACAATTTTCCACTAATAACGATGGAAGCCACCGGAGGGGGAGGTGGAGGGGTTGTCGGAGGAGGAGGTGGAGGTTCTCCTAGGGGAGGAGCTGGAGGCCAAGGGCCTGCCCCCCCTACTAGAGTGTTTGCTAAAGTGGCAGAAAGATACGCTCCTTTGGTATTACCCATTCCTTTGCACAACCTTCCCGAAAATTATAAAAAAAAATTGCCAAAATTCACTGGGGAAGGATATCTGACCACAGATGAACACATAAATTTCTTTGATCAATTCATAGACATCCTAGGTCTTGAACATGAATATGTGTATTCGATTATTTTCATCCAAACCTTCGAAGTTCAGGTCCGAACTTGGTTTTGGAGTCTACCTGCAGGATCTATCTTGTCCTATGATGCCTTGGAAGATGCTTTCCTTAGACAATGGGGAAAAAGAAAGGACCACCTATACTATTTAACTAAGTTTGGGTCTTTAAGAAAAGAGAATTTAGAAACAGTTATGGATTTTATTCAAATATTCAACAAGCTGTATAACTAAATACCAGTCGAGGTTAAACCGTCCCAACCCACAGCCAAAGTAACTTTCGCGGGGGATTTCGAACTAGATTTTGCACTTCTTTTATGAGAAATAAGGGGAGCTACTCTAAACCGAGTGCAAGATGACGTTGTATAAATTGAGTCAAATATGATGGCTTCTGGTAAGTTAAAATCCAAAGTAGAAGCGGAAAACCGAGAAACTAGACGCTTTAGAGAACAAGCAGGGCCGTCAGGGTCTAATAGATACACAGATGACAAAGTAGACGATATGGATAGGGTAATTAAGGAACTATCTAATAAGATATCCAGAATGGAGCTAGAACAGGCCAAAGTCGATTCTTTTTCCAAAAAGGATTTTAGGAAGAATCCCAATACCCCAAATCAGCAAAGACAGATAAAAAACGAAGATCAGAAAATACAAACTCCCCTAAAGAACAGAAATTTTATAGGAGCGAATGATCTCCAAGATTTCAGAGATTTAGAAGATGATGTCATGAACTTGGGTGATGACTGCACACAACCTTATCTGACTAGAGAAGATTATGAAAAATCTCTAAACACTCAAAAATCGTCTATTGAGGGTGAAGAAAGAGATTATACTAACCTTTGTAGTTATCAAGAAGAAACCGGTATGATAATGGCCGAGGTCCAACCTAAGTATAATTTGAGATCTAAGGGTAAGCCTATTTCAACTACTCAACCTAAGAAAATTCTCCCAAGGGGTCAAACTTATGAGCCTACCCCAGAAGAAACCGTTTTACCTAATAGTAAAGAGAAAGTAGTAAACACGCAAGAACCCGAAGTAGAAAAGGTTGAGACGAAAACACAGGAAACCAAAGCAGCTAATACAAATACACCTTTAACCAAGATCATGAGTAATAAGGCAGTCCGGACAAATAAGTTGGAAAAGAAGGATTCAAAAGTCCCAACTAGAGAAACAGACAAGGTGAGCAGAGTTTTCAGTTTCAAAAATGAGATAAATAAAATTAAGATACCAATTCCTCTAGTAGAGTTAGCGAAAAACCTAGTTTATCGAAAGTAGATTACCAAAGTGATAGGCATTTCAGAGCTAGAAATCCAATCTGACGTTTTGAACCTGGAATATGATAAGCCCAACATCACTTTTGGTCCACATTTTGAAGGATCCAAAGACACTGATGCTCCCTTTTATATCACCTTAAACGTGTACAATCAATTGCTACATAATTTCATGCTGGACTCTAGAGCCTCACATAATGTGATGCCTAAAATTATTATGGACAGATTGGGTCTCCAGATCACCATACCTTACAGAGATCTTTACTCATTTGATTCGAGAAGAGTTAAGTGTATGGGAATGATAAAGGATTTAGTAGTCACCCTGGCATATGTCCCAGTTAAGAGCATCTTGATGGATGTGGTCATTGTTGATATTCCCCCCAAGTACGGCTTACTATTGTCTAGGTCATGGGGAGCCAAGTTGGGGGGTTCTCTTCAGCTGGATATGACGTACGCCATGATTTTTATGTTTGATGGGCAATTTACTTAGTTGTACAGGGAGACGAGGTTAGCATATACAGTAAGCGACCCTCAAAATCCGAACAATTTCCCTATTTACATTGCAGATCAAGATTTAGGAAATTGTATCTTATCTTTTGATGACGGTTTAGATGGTTTCACAGAGGAAAATGATATAGATCATGAAGATTCAGGTTACATGGCTGAGGATATGTGTAGCACTGGTATCTAGAAAATGTTTTTTGATGGTGCCCTGTCTTGCGAAGGGGCTGGTGCAAGAGTGATTTTTGTGGCACCTGAAGAAAGGTTCGTAGTCCATTTTTCTTACAGACTACAATGGGATATATATTATACTAACAGTGTATGTGAATACGAAACCTTGGTTTTAGGATTAGAGGTTGCCAAGAGGCTAAAAATAAAACACCTAGAGATATACAGAGATGCGGAGTTGATAGTCCAACAAATAAATCGGCAATACCAGGCCAAGCATCCCAGATTAAGAGCATTTAGAAATTGTGCTTGGGATCTAATGGAGAAATTTTTCTCATCTGTAAATGTCCACTTCATCCCACGCACAGAAAACTTACAGGCTGATGCATTAGCTAAAGCAACTTCAACTTTCACTCTTTCTACAACCTTTAAATTGAAATATCACATAGAGATAAGACACAGACCATCTATACTGGATAATATCCAGCACTGGCAGGTTTTTGAGGATGATGAACAAATTAAGAAGTTTCTTGAAGCAGTAGATGAGTTTTCCGAAACTCATGTGGATCAAGAAAATCAGAATGACCATATATGGATCATGCAAGAAGGAGAGGACCCTCAAGATTTCCAAGACAAAATCACAAATCATCGCATGTTGGTCCTAAAAAATAACCAGATTCTGAAAGGACTGATCTCTCTGGAAAGACTATTTGATCAAAATGACATACCTGTAAAATCCAACTTACAACCCCAACCAGAAGAGGTCAAGGACTGTGACATAGGAACCAAAGAAGAGTCCAGGATGGTTAAAATATCTAAACTCCTCCCCCCTGAAATAAAAGACAAGTATAAGGACTTACTCAGACAATTTAAAGAAGTTTTTGCTTGGTCTTACGACGAGTTAAGAACCTATGACACTACTGTGATCGATCACAAGATACCTCTAAAGCCTGGGGTCAAACCCTTTAGACAAAATCTTAGGCAGATCAGCCCCATTTTATTGCCTGTGGTCGAGAGAGAAGTGAAGAAACTTTTAGAGGCGAAAATTATAATACCTATGAGATATTCCAACTGGGTGGCAAACCTGGTCCCGGTCAGAAAAAAGAGTGGGGAAATTAGACTGTGCGTGGATTTCAGAAATCTAAATAAGTCCTCCCTTAAAGACAACTATCCGCTACCTAAAATGGATCACGTTCTAGAAAGGGTAGTTGGGGAGAACAAAATGTCTATGATTGACGGTTTCTCTGGATATAATCAAATTTCCATGAATGAACAAGATAAAGAAAAAACAAATTTTACTACCCCTTGGGGTACGTTCATGTATGATAAAATGCCTTTCGGTTGATGAATGCAGGAGCCACGTTCCAATGTGCTATGGACATCACTTTCATCGGAGAGAGGGTTAAGTTCATAGTCATCTATCTTGATGATTTAACGGTTTTCTCCAAATCCGACGAAGAGCATTTGGTACATCTTAAACAAACATTCGAAAAATGCCGTAGGTTTGGTCTGTCCTTAAACCCCAAGAAATCACACTTCGCCATGCAGGAAGGTAAACTTTTGGGCCATATTGTATCTAAGGATGTAATTAAGATTGATCCTAAGAGGATTGAAGTGATAGACACTATAAACATTCCTAGAAATGTAAAATAAATTCAATCTTTCTTAGGAAAAATAACTTTTTTACAAAGATTTATGCCAAATTTCGTTGAAATTGTAAAATTGATCACAGATATGCTGAAAAAGAATAGCAAAGTAAAGTGGACAACAGAGGCCAAAGTGTTGTTCACACACATTAAGAAATTCATAGCCGAGGCACCTGTATTGGCAAGCCCCGATTATCTAAAAGAATTTCTTATTTTCTTGTTTGCCTCCGAACACACGCTTGTTGTGGTGCTCCTCCAAAAAAACGAAGAGGGTTTCGAACACCCGATTGCCTTTTTTAAGAAAGAGCCTCAGAGACGCAGAACTTAAATATGATATAATAGAAAAACAAGTGTACGCCATGGTAAAAGCATTGAAGGCATTTAGAACATATGTATTACACTCCAAGATAATCGTGTACGTACCTACAAGTTCTGTGAAAGATATTTTGGTACAACCAGACAACGATGGGAAAAGAGGACGATGGCTTGCCAAGATTCAAGAATTTGACCTAGAAATCAAACCCACTAAACTGATAAAGGGACAAGTCCTGGCCAAACTTTTGGCTGAATCAAATCTCAGAGCTTTGGATATAAACTGCCTACAGGAAGGTGAGGAAGACATGAACATAAACGAGCTTGATGAATGAACAAATGCAATTAAGATCGAGGAGAAGTTCGTATCATCAGAATGGTACAGAAACATAGTATCCTACCTACTGACTCTAAAATGCCCGAGTGAACTATCACCATCAAAATCCAGGACTTTAAAGCTTCATGTAGTTAAGTATTGTATTGCCGAAAATCAACTATATTGGAAAGACCCACTTGGTTTCTTGTTAATCTGCTTAGTCGAATCAGAAATAGAAAGGGTTATAAGTGAATTTCACGAAAGAGTATGTGGAGGACATCATGCTTGGAGGGCCACAACTTACAAAATTCTGAGGGTTGGGTATTACTGGCCAAAACTTTTCTTAGACGTTAACGCCAAGGTCCGAGCATGTAACCCTTGTCAGCTATTTGCAAGAAAACATAAGCTCTCGGCGCTACCTTTAGTTCCAGTCAAAACTGAAGCCCCTTTTCAACAATGGGGGATAGATTTTATAGGAGAGATTAATCCACATTCTAGCGCCTAACACAAGTGGATCTTAACTGCCATAGACTACTTTACTAAATGGGTGGAATCTATTCCAACCAAAAGGGCAACTGACTCGGTGGTAATAGATTTCTTAGAAGACAATATCTTGTCAAGATTTGGCTGCCCCCGAAAGATAGTCACAGATAATGCCCAGGCTTTCAAATCTATGGCTATGATCAGCTTCTGCCAAAAGTATAATATCATTCTTGGCCATTCTACAATGTACTACCCCCAAGGAAATGGATTGGCCGAGTCGTCTAACAAGAGCCTGATCAATATAATTAAGAAAGTGTTGGATGAAAACAAAAAGTCTTGGCATGTGCATTTAAAATACGCCTTGTGGGCGAATCGCATAGGCACTAAAAATTCTATCGGCATTTCCTCTTTTCAGATGGTATATGGGACAGATGCGGTGTTACCCATAAATTTAGCACTCCCCGTGATGAAATTGTGGCAAGATCAGAAAGAAGAACCTAATCATGTCACCAGGAGGATAAACTAGCTAATCGAGGTTCAACAGTACAGGGTCGAAGTAGATGAAAGGTTGCAAAAGTATCAAGACGACATGAAGGCATTATTCAATTGTAGGGAAAAGGACCGAGATTTCCTCCCAGGTGATTTAGTTTTAAGGTGGGATGCAAGGAGGGAAGAAATAGTGAAATATGGTAAATTCGATCACCTATGGTATGGGCCATTCAGAGTCTTAGCTCCCGAAGGAAAAAATTCTTTCCTACTAGAAAATCTAGACGGTGAAATCCTCAATGCCCCTGTCAACGGGCGTTACCTGAAGCATTATATGACATAATAAGTCACCAAAAAAAATAAAAAAAATTACATATGTATATATATTTCATTAGGCATTGCTATTTTGATTTTATTTTCTTTTCGTAAATTTTCGACACCTTTCAAAAAAAAAAAAAAAGCCTTGATGACCTTCATATTTGCCTTTTACAGGATTCCAACTACGAACAAAACGAACAGGAGAAGGAACCAAAAATTCATGTATCGGAAAATAAATTGGCTTAAACAGGTGATAAAAAAAGATTTTTGATAGTTTGGAAAGAAAATGAAACGGTAAGGTAAAGGTGAGATTTCCTAAAAGACTTGTTCTGAAGGGATATCAAAGAAAACCAAGATAACCTCATAAGATACAACAACATCGTCTGAACAAATAAATAAAAGAACATTTCCATGGTTGATCATTTTCAAAAGAATATGATGAAATAAATAAGTCACTCAAAGTAAAGCACCCCCGAAAAAGATTTTCAAGAGTCAGTTTTGATTTTTTGACCTCTGTTTTTTAGTTTTTAGATCTCCATCTGTCACCCTTTTCTGTTTCCTAGTTTGCCTTTGAAAAGCCAGCATCTTTCTGGTTTATCATACATAGGGAGAAGAGATTACGTTTTAACCTCGAGAGTTTCAAAGAAGACTGTGAAAAGTAAGCTAGTCTTCGCAACTCCTCGGTCCCTTACTAAACAAAGTGATGCTTAAGTGATCCTGAGTTTTCTAGGTTTTTCAACAGTTTCGGAAAATTGAGGCTTGCTCAAATAGGAAACTCCAAAAATTATTTTTTCCCTTTCTCCCTGCGAACGAAGGTGTTGTGAAAGTTAAGGAAAGGTTGGTACCAAGTAATCAAAGTAAGTTGACAGACCTATAATGCAAAATATTACATAGATATCAGCCCTCATATAAACTGATTGCCCCCATCTTCGGGCTCTAAAAGAGAAAATTATAAGACAAGTGGTGAAAGGAAATTTAGAAATGATTTCCCCCATATAGTCCAAAAGACGATGAAAGGAAATTCAGAAATGATTTCCCTCATCTCAAGATTTAAATGCATAAATATATTCCGAAGTGGTGAAAGGAAATTCAGTAAAGAGGGGTAGATAACTTCACAGGGGTACTGAACAGGCTCGCTGGTAGTGAAGCAATATCTGAGATATCTGTAAGGTTGTTATACATGAATATCACTCTACTCTGGTAACCAATTCTTTTTAAAATCTTATCTACATCCCAAGTTTAGACAGGGCTCCCTGATTAAAAACATAAAAAATTGTTTCTTTTGACGCAGGCCGATAACCACAAAATCTGTTGGGTCTCCTAGAACTGTTTTGATTGTCTTAATGCAGACCTGAATTCAGTAACGGGAAGGAGAAAGTCGTGAAAGGGACTACAACTAAGTGCAAAAGGTATCTGAGTTTTGAAAGCTTTTCGAAGGTAAAAGACGAAGTCCCTTTCCCCTTCAGTATCTTGTTCTAAGGAACATTTTCGCTGGATTGATGCCATTGACTCCATTTACCCAATATAGGCATTTGGTCTACTATTCTTCCCATCTTCCACGAAAACGAGATCCCAAGTTGGAGCCCATGTTGGAGCCGCCTTTGTTTTTTAAGCCTTTTTTAAATTTTATATCTTAATGCTTGAAATCGAAAGCTGGTTTTTGTATTTTCCTTTCTTTTCCCCAAAATCTCAGAAGTCTCATCGCACAAGCAGCGATGGTTATCATACTCTCAAGGAAAGATTTATTTTTTGATCGTTTCAACGAGTCTCTACTTTTTAACCTCGAGATGTCACATGTCGGAAGTTATAGATCACATAGTTTACAAATCCCGAGGGGCGAAACAGTGAAATAGTCTTAAAAAGTTTACCCAAATCAATACCGAGAGTAAATATACTCTAAACCACAGTTAAGAAGCATCGGGATTTCATGTATCGGTGTTTTCTAGCTCCAAAAATTTTCCGTCATAACCTCGATAGTCGAAACTATGAGATTCTTGTTTTAGTAACCCAGGTTAATGTTAAAGGTGAAAATTTTAGCCGCGGTTAAGCTCTGTCGAGAATTCACAACTCGGTGTATTTTCCCTCAAAAGTTACACCTTCGAAGCCCTGAGTCGCAAAGTCACGATAAAAATAGAAACATAATTAATTAAATGCCTAATCATGGTTACGTTTTGTATTAACCAAAGCTAATTGTCGCAATCTCGGGTTTTAGAGGTGTAAAGGGTTAAAGTGAAAACTCCCAATGAGGCGAATGCCGAAAGATTAATTAACAAAGGCCTGATTAATTAAGCTAAGCCAACATTTTCATTGTTTTAATACGAAAATTAATATGCACAGTCTCTGAGGCGATTTTAAACTTTCCTTGCGCCAACTTGCATTACGAACTGTCAAAATCTAAGACATTAATTGGAAATGAGGAGAATCGACAAGTAAGGATTTGGTTTTTATTGCTAAATTTATATTTAAGAATGATTTGACTGTTCTTTTCCTGAGGACGACCTAGTTTTAAATGGTCGAAGGCATGGATCTTTTATTTGTTGTCACAAATTTCATTCCTATTCTACGCAGAGCAAACCTTTCTAGAGAGAACTAATTTCTGTATGTATACATATTGTTATCACAGGAGAGCTAAAGTAGAATCCCCTGCCATGGCCCCGCGAAAAGCATCTAAAGCCACTGTTGAGGTTTCAGGACAAGGTTTAGAAAATGTTTCTGATATTTCACCTCGAAGTGTCGACTCTGTCAGGACCTAGTCATATACTTTTGAGGTTCTATAGTCCGAATTGGTAGATGTTTCAGATGATTCTAGTGAAAATGAAAAAGACGACTTGATCATCAAATATAAGATCGTCGTCTAGGCTCAAATGCATAATGTAGCATCTAGGCTACGTCTTCTTCCTTACTACAATATGATCCGATGGGCATTAGACCATGTAGATATACCAACCAGAACCATTGTCAACGAGCAGAGGGTCATCATTGGGACTTTCAAACCTGAACAATTGCAGGCTATGTACAAGTTGTTAGCCGTGTCAGACTTTGTTTACAATGTTGAATTCCTGGAGAATTTTAAATAGAAGGAATGTGTGCAATACGACAAGACTATGTCTGGTTTAATCAAAGATTGGGTTTCACACCCTGCGAAGTTCAGGGCAGACAATAATGGTATATATTCAATAGCTTCTCTGGAACCACAGTTCAAATATATCGCTATGATGGCCTACAGATTATATGGGAGAGAGGACACCACACATTTTTTCCTTTAGTGGGTGCCTCTAATTCACACAGTCGTCGAAGGTTGTTCCTTCGACTAGGCTAAACTACTGTCTAATAGTTTGACCAATCAAGTTACAGAGTATCGAGAGCAGAAGGAGAGCACAAAGATCGCTTCATTTTTTATGTCTGCGTATATCATGGATGCCGTGTGTTTTCTGACGCCTTTTCCTTTAATGAGTTGGAGCTAGACTCCATCGGAGGATGAGCCCATCCACATCTACCATTCAAAGTTGTGGGAAGACAAAGCCTCAGATTTTGTGTATGAAATTTTTAACTAGGTGATGGTACCACTGCATGTCACTCTTTTCGGCCACCCGCCACCCAGGATCTTGGATAGTATTGTGGTAAATATGAGCAGTATATCCGATTGGTACGTGGAAGCAGAATTTTCATATCTCAGGGTTTTCGACGCTTCTGTTCCTCCGAATGCCTTACCACTACTCATACCCGATAGGCTGGCTTGTCATGAGATTGCCAGGCAAACCATAGTCGGTAGTGTAAGAAAGGAACTGAAAGGATATTCTAAGAAGGTATGGCCACCTTTTCCTATTCATTTGAGTTCCTATTCTTTGTTATATTTCGGGCTTGCTAAAGATGAAGCAGCAGCCCTGGAGGACCTGAAATTGGTTGATGTCGAATTCAAAAAGCACGATCCACAGAGGGTCGTAAGTAATCACTTAGCCAGTTGCGGGCTAAGAAGGTTCGAACATGAAAATTCGCCCTCGGATGACATTTTCTGAGGCACAAGATCTCATGCCAAATTTTTGGCCTGGATACAAGCCCTGGCACCCAAAGAGAGGGCCGATGTTTTAAAATTCCAAGAACATCGACGGAGTTGTCTTCCCCCAATATTGCGGGGTGAGAATCCAATAATAGTAGAGGTGAAACAAAAAGAAGCTGAAGGCTCCAAAGATACAACACCCGGACAAGAAAAACACCAGGACAAGGGAGAGCAAACTGGGAGTCCGAAACCAGAAATGAAAACTCCCGATCCACTGAAAAATTCGACTCCAGATGCCACTCCTAGCCAATCAGCTAAGCAAATCGGAAATCCCATCGCCTCCATTACTCCCTTACAGTCAACTAAGGGGAACATAAGCGCAGGGTGGATTTTCAATGAAGAATTGAGACCTATAAGGATGGAAGAACTTCCGCCAAATGAGTTCTTTTTTTATAAAAAGAGAAAAGTTGTGGTAAAAAGAGAATTCTATCAAGAAGAGGGATCAACGACCAAGAAGTTCAAGCTGTTGACTGATGGGAAATATAAGAAGAAAGAAGAGTTTGTGATAGAAATAGCTGGGACATTAGGGGCGTATGCTACGACAAACCAATTTTCAGTCGGGGTTTTGAAAAATGAGCTGAAGTGAAAAAATTGCCTCATCAAAACCTTAGAAGCTAAACTATCATCAGCAGAAGAAGCTGCTAAAGACCAGGAAAACATAGGAATAGAACAAGCAAGGATGGCCGATAAAAAGGAAATTGAGCTGCTCAAAGCTAAGCTCGAACAAGCAGAGCTGGTAGCTTAGACCAATCCAATACAGGTAGGCCAACAAAGAGACTTGATAGGGAAACTACAGGTTATATTAGAGTTCGTTGAAAGCCAAGTTATAAATATCAGGATATTCCAGTCCTAGGCTATGGAGATTTGGAGCAGGGTTTCTGCAGCCCAATGAAGTTTACTTTCCAAGGTAAAGATGATTCAGGACAATTGTCTGCTTATTGATCAAGTATTAGAAAACTTAACTATCAGAGAGAGAGAAGTTGGAGCAGCTCGGGTCGCATTTCAAGAGGTTGTAATAGCTACAGCAAACAGGGAATCGGGAAAAATTTCTAAGTTTTTCATTTCGGAACAGAACCGAGGTAATATTTTGTTGAAAGAATGGGAACGTAGCATATCAGAAGGCAAATTGCAAGCCAAGAAGGTAAGGAAATCCTGTGAAGAGGCTTTCAGTTCTATAGATGGAAATCTGTTAGGCATTGATAGCGAGAGTAATTCTGAGACGCTGAGCCAAACGAATATGGAAAAACTCTCGCTTGATATAAATGAGAAAAAAGAAAGAGATTCGGTCGAAGTCTCACAAGTAACTCTGGCAGACATAGTACAAATAGAAAAATGGATTATTAAACCAAGTGTGCAATTGTGTGCTATTGACACCCTAGACCGACAGATGGAAGAAAGGTTGCCACAATTAGTCAGAGATTGTTACATTTTTTAGGCCAATTGTCAAGCGGAGCCTTCAAGGTTGATATCTCTGTTGGTGGAAAAATGTGTCACTTGTACCGAGCATGTGAGAGGGTAGGTTTCTGGTACCAAATAAAGACATAGGATAAAGAAATGAAATGATTGATCTCCTTCTCGTTGTAACTGAAAATCCTGGAACGATTGGGATTCCATCATATGTAAATTTGTATAAATATACAATAGAAGGAAGAAAAAGAGGCTAGACCTTTTTGGGTCGATTGTAATAGAGATTTTTCTCCCTCGAGAGTTAATATAAATCAAATCCGAATATTCTCGATTCCGTCATGACTATATTATGAGTTTGTTTCCTTATATTTCATATTTTATTTCATATATGTATCTGATGAATGTTTCGCTATAATTTAGTACAACCTCTACTATAGTGAATAAATTTTAGTTTTCTATAGTGTTTACCATTTTTCCTCTATACCGGCTATCAGTAGGTATAAGACCAGTGAAAATTTTAGATTTCTATATATATCTTATGCTTCATCAGGTTATTTCTTTATCTTTTTTCTTCTTTTGTTTATAAGTGAGATTCTCCCTTGATAGGAGCCTTACATGATAGACAGCTTAAGGTTTTTCTTACACCTCATACACATTTATTAAAATATAACTCAGTTACAAGAAAGGGCCTTTGGTTTGCATCCTATTTTCACTATCGGAGCTATAACTCTCCTTTATACGACCAAAATCGAGACAGCATCTAAAAAAATTCTTTGAGATTTTCTTATCATTATGTTCCTCTATGACTATCCCTGTGACAAGACAACCTAATATCCAACCCGGACTATCAGATCAAACACATATTTCCTTGAATATTTTTGATACTATTCTTAAAATAGCCACTACCCGGGCATAACTGGAACGTTTGTGGGCAGCGATTGAAAGGGACATAAATATCCAGGAACAGTTGGAAGCTAGACAACAACCTAGAAATCAACCCTAGCTTCCCTTACCGAAGGTTGACATTTCTTCCTTCTCTACCCATTACTCACTTTTGGATGCCTAGACACTGTACTTCTAAGCCTTGAGTACAAACTCTGGAACAACAGGGGACATGCACTGAAAAAATGATCAAGAGTAGCCTGCTCTGATACCACTGATCCGGATTATTTTCAGCACGAAATGAGAGCGGAGATATAATAAAGGAATGCACAGAGATATTGCATATATTCAATAATATAACATAAATGTATCATAGATGCAACCATAAACACATATATACAGTAATACATGATTTCTATTAATCAAATAAATGTACAGAGACTATAAAAATACAGAGTGAAAGACTCGCTAGAATGGTGGTAGCTTATCTCTGAGAAGAGATGTGATGGCTACTCACATTCGCAAGAAGATGATTACAATGAGGCTCTGAAGGACTTTTTACAATAAACAGGAATGCCAAAAGTCTTAGACATTCAAAAACCTAACCCTAGGAGATGAAGCGCCAAAATTCATGTGGGCCCCATTTGGGTAAGTTAGTACATCAACTTCCCGGGGTCGTAACTTTTGCATATGATCTTTGTTTTAGGCGTATGATAGCTCATTGGAAAGGTATCATAAAGGAGATTCATTTTGGGGGATCAATCATACATTTGGCTATCATTGAGAACCTCAATATCGAAAAACCTTCATTTAGGCCCTCAAAATGGCCCCAGAAGTTAAAACCTGCTAAAAATAGTAAATTGCCAAAATTGTCAGAAAGTTGTATTGAGCTAGTTGGAAAAGGTGGGTGGCCATCGATATCCACCTGGATCAGAATTATAATCAAGTACTCTACAAATTACTACCCATAGGGAAATGGTGTGGCAAAATCGACTAATAAAAACCTGGTAAGGATACTAAAAATGATGGTTACAGATAACCAGAGAAATTGGCATAATAAACTTCATAATTCCCTATGGGCCGATAGGGTCACACCCAAATAAGCCATAGGAAATTCCCCATACTTATTATTCTATGAGAAAGAAGTTATCCTCCTGAACGGGCTCTATCTTCCATCTCTTCAATTGGCCCAAGACTCCCATGAAGAACCCTCGTCGGCCATGCAATAGAGAATCAACACTATGCTCATGTTGGTGGAAGAGAGAGAAAAGGCCATGTCAAAATTCCTGGCTCACCAACAGATAGTGAAACGATGGTTTTATAAGCATAAGTCCAAAGAAAATATCTTTGAGGTAGGAGACTTAGTGCTTAAGTGGGACAAAGAAAATGGACCCAAGGGAAAACACTCTAAGTTTCAATTCCTATGGCTTGTACCCTTCCAAGTAGCCGAGAGAATCGGGGCAGGCACCTATCGATTGCAAAACCTGGGGGGGGGACTTGAAGCCCTCCTAGTAAATGGCCAAGCCCTAAAATGATACTTTCATTGAATAATATTAATAATAAATAATAATAATAATAATACTTATTATTATTATAATAATAATTATAATTATAATAATAATTATAATTATATAAATATATATAAAAATATATTGTAATTAATGTAGATATGAATAAATTGTGTGTGGGAAGAAAAGAGGAATCAGAGATTTTGCATTCGCCCAGTGAATCGCCATTTGTTGAGCACTCAACACACCCTAAAAAATCTATGAACATTTTCTTTTTTGGGTACCACTCAATCTTCTTCGTCGACTGTCTGCATGAATCGGTGACCCAGAGTTTCCCCGACTCACTTGAGAAATTTGGCATCGGAGAAAGATAAAGGTGGTGGAAATTGTTTGGAAAGTCAAAGTATCTGATTACCGACCTTCATCAGCGTTGGCTGATGAAAGCGTTTCTTTCCCACGAACAACCTCACGAAGGATTTCGCCGAAGGCCGATCCATTCGGTTTCGGCAGAAGGAAAAAGTTAATAGTGAGCATCACGCCAAAGTAAGGAGAAACATGTCCGACCTCTGACCCCCGATATATTTTAGGCATCAAAAACATTATAATGTGTTAACCCGTGAAGAAAAAAAAAACTTTACCTTTTCCTAATACCACCCGATGTCGGCACCCATAGTATCTAGTTTTAGTATTTTCGACGCGAGCGGGGTCCCAAGTAAGATCCTTATTTATCAATGAATGCCTTTTATAGCTGATTATTTCTAATGATCCGAGATCAATAATGCCACGTAAGCATCAATTGATACCATAAATTTTACAAAAGGGAAACATATCAACAAACCCACAGTTCCACAATAATGATTACCGGATCTAATAATTTGTGCAATCTAATGATTTATGATGAGAAAAGACAGTTAATTTTCCCATTTGCATCCATAAGAAATCATAATAAATTCAAAATACTCCCGATACTTAGTATTAAAGGGGTCCCTCCAAGTCCACGTCACATACAACCAAGCCACGTCAACACCACGACCAACCGGCCCGGTGGCAATAAAAAAACGATTTTCTTTACAACAGAAGAGCAAAAGGGGATTTTGTCCAAGCATCACCCAGGAGAAGTGAAATGCACAATATCACCCACTATGCCTTTCCCTGAGTTACTACTTATACCTTGCACTATGTTCTTCTCTCCTGTCGTCCGTTGCACCTCGTGTAGTTGCAAAATTGTATCTTGTGCTTCTCTAAGCCGCCTCTACAGCCAAATCGTGCTTCCTACGCGACTCGGTGACGACAGTATCTCCTGATATTTTTCCGCTAACTGACATCACAACTCTCTGTTCTCTTGGAAGAGTTCATCTATCGTCATTTTATCCTGTTCTAACTACTGAGCAGAACTCTCGTCGAGAGAACCCGATGATCTTTCACCTCCTTTTCCCCTCCGGCCTTCCCTACCGGTAGTCCCAACTGGCACTGACCAGTGGGTAAACCTCGTGGGCTCCTCAATGACTGAATGTATGCCTAGCTCAGCAGGGAGGCGGTCCTCCTCCCCCTTTTTCATACCATTTTTGGGCCTCCCTCTTCCCCACGGTTTCGGCTCCTAAGGAAACATAGTTCTCTTCATACCCCTATTAGACGTATCCTTTTTCACCCTGAGCTTCACAAGAGATGTTGACACCATTTCCATGCCAAGACCTGCACCCCTTGTTGGACTTTCAGGAACATGGGAGGCTAACAAAAAGGAATCCTAGGCACATTGGGGCTCAGACCTGTCACTTCGTCTACTCCGCAGAGCCCGCTCCCTGTTAAACAGGGATCCCATTATGAAACAATGTGACAAATCGGGCATCCGCAAAGGATAGAGAACATCTATACAGGAATTCACCAAGACAAATTCTCTATACCAGAACTCCAAAAAATGTAAGTTCGACATGATCGTAATTTTTTCCCCAGAACTCCCCGAATTTATAGAAGAAAAGGGGAGTGAAACAAAGCATGCCAATAATACACTCGTTCCCCACGACATGGTGATTAAAGACTTGACGCACCACATTTTTTTAGGGGATGCAATCCAGAGCATGTAAACACCGCCGAACAAATTTACAGGTAACGTCTGGTACGATCCTCCCAACCTTGCCCCACACCTCTGTTATTTGACTAATGATGTTTTACACGCTTGATAATACAGATTCTGGATTCATTTAATAGATTTCCTTTTACGGTGTCCGACCCTTTGGGAATTATACATGTGCACGCTCTCCTTCGACGTCTCTTTTGGGCACCAAAGGTCGATTAATTAATATGACTATTTAAAACATTCATGATGTTGTACTTGATTTTCCACCCCATGATACGTTGACATAATTCCTTTTAACCAAAGGAGCGACGGATTTGGCTAGGTCATCACAAGTCATTCAAAGGAGCGACTAAGATCAAGTAAGTATTAAATGACTGAATCTTGCGGGCTACACAGGTATGTATTAGTCTTTTCAATTTATTTACCTCTTATCACAAATTTCTTTGAAATCGCTAAACTTCGTCGTCTTAATTACAGGAAAGAAACCTCCCTGATTACCGAACAAAGTTCATCCTATGGTTTTGACGAAGGATTCGAAAAGAACACCAAAGATAAATCATCAACACAATAAAGGTTTATGGTCTCTCCGAGTGTGGTGTCCCCGATCAGTTATCGACTCAAGTAACGTGTTCAAGACACCCACTGAATGAGACTTGTTGTGGGTTGAAGAATGTGCGAAGATAGCCGATAAGAAGCTAGGACGAGTACAATTTTTCCCAAAATATGCGATCAAAGCTCAGAATAAGTTGTAACTACTAAAAGCTAGTTTGGTAAAGTTATGAACGCATGTAGTAGATATCAGAGGAGTATACGTAGGCCTAATGGAACAACGCAGAGTCCCATGGGCTCAAACCTGCGAAGATCTATTGGCCTAAGTATGAAATAAGTCACCCTTTTCAAGAAATATCCTGGATGGACTATCAAAGAAACTGTTGGATGACCATGCCACATGGCGATTTTTGTTTGGTCCGAACTGTATTTAGCCGTTAATTTCGATTGAATTTTATTCTATAAATAAAGGAATTGACCGATTAGTCAAGGGTCAATGGTTGTTGTAAGAACTATTTCTTTTTTGGTTTTTTGATAATTATTTTGAGACTGCTATGAATTGAGAAGTCCTTATGGACCAAAGACAATTTATTTTCATCAGATGTATGTGATTGGAGTTGGAGAAGAATTACTTCCTATCCTGTTCCATGAATGATGCAGTAATTGAGTAAGAGAAATCGATTATGTTGTTAAGTTATCTGGTGCAATGTTTTGATGTTCTTTGCTCTAATGATGAAGATAAATCATTGTGTTGCTATGTAATGAATGCTATGGTAGATGAATTATTTTTCTTTCCACGATCTTGGTTACATATGTGTTTTTCTTTCTGTTAGTTAGATTCTCAGGCAGTAATTGGATGCTCATTTGGTTAATGTATTATTACTAGGATCTTTGGTATAGAATTATTGTATGCATGTTTGAGCAACGAGTTATCCCAAGCCCGGCCTCTTCCCAGTAGTTGAAATTCAATCATGTTGCTTTTCAAGTTGGCTTATGCTAGCTTGCATCTCTCAAACCAGCCCCACTCAAGAGAAAATATAGAAAAGAATGATCCTACCTGAAGGGAGAACCTTCACAAGAAAACACAAAGCCCATCGATAAATTGGCCGGATCGCAAGAGCTGGAGAACCATTCCATCTCAAACTGCAGAGTCTAATTGGGCCTCGGTGGCAGGTTTGGTTCATGTTGTTGAATCAAGGGATTTAAGACCCATCAACACCAGGGTACTTGCAGAATAACCACTGAAAGTAACCTATGTGGCACCTAAGTCAAGCAACTAATAAACCAATGTATAACCGATGCACAGGCGAGCAGTCATAAGTCAGGTCCACCGTATGGGTTGGGTAGCAAAGCCTGAAACCTTGAAAGTACCGCCTCTCATGAAGGTAAAGTCACTAGCAAGATCCCCAGATAGAATAGATACCCATAAATCTCTTTGACACTAAGAAGGTATCGGGGGGATATCCCTTCAACCAACCTCACACAACCTCATGATTAAATCCGGTGTGAACGGAACCTCATGATATTACCAATTATACAATGGATGTCTCCACTCCCTTTCTTAGATACATATGTTGATTTAATTTCCTTGGAGAAGTTTACTCAAAAAATCCTATTCCAAGGCACTAAATCCTAAGCTAGTTTGTGCACCCTAGAAAATAAAATCATGACTAATCAATTTTAAATTATAGCATTAATTTTAGTGGTTGTGATTACTCAAAAAGGTATGGTAGTAAAACTCATGATGTTATGACTCAACAAGAAAAGTAAATATGAAAATGATTCAAAGTCCTAACTTCAATTTTCAATGAATGATATTCTTCTAATAACAAATGGAATTTTCAATTTCAACTCTGCAATTCTGAAGTAAAAATGCAATATTTCATTACATGCACTAAGCTAATGACAAAAGACTCAAAAGACCAAAATGCCAAACAATGAAAAATGCCTAATATTTTTGTATTTTCAATATAATAAACATGAAAATGCATGGACTGAACAACAACTTGATATATAAACTCTACTGTATATAGAAAGAGATAACTCAAGCAGGATACCAAGCAACAAAAAACCCAACCCAATGTCCAAGGACAATAAAAATGAAAAGGTGATGAGAAATACTTCGCCCAAAAATTCAACCAAAGACAGGTTTCCTGTCATCCCTCAAGCACTTAACAGGCACTACCGAGACCTAAGAAGACTCAGCAAACATCAAATCCCACCCAACAACCACCAGATCCAGCAAACAAGAAAGAGAAGTTGATGTACACAACTTTTTTAGGAAACAGAGTGTATGTACGCAGCTTACAGAGGGACAACCTACGTATATACATGACTGTCAAGCCAAAAAGCATGTATAGGTTTCAAAAAACAAGGCTGGGCAAGGGAGAAGGCTGAAAAACTTAGACCTAGAATGAATAGAGGCTGTCAAGTAATGATGTGACAATAAACGCAATAGGAACGAGAGCAATCTAAGGAGAAAATTACTCCAAACCCTAAGAAAGAAGATTCAATCCCCAGTATGGTCGCCATTTTGTTTACGAGGAAAATATCTCTATGTCTAGGGTAAACCACAACAGACAGAAATGACTACATAAATCAACTCTCTTCTCAATTATGCTATGAAAAAAAATATTCTAGCAAGACAAGATAAAATGCCTACCTCATCCAAACGTTCGATGAAGTTCATTGTTGAGAACTTAACCCAAAGCAATATACCTGCAACTAGTCCTCAACAACCAAGCAAAGCAAGCATATGGTGATATTATATGTTAAGAACCAAATATCAATATAGCATAGAAAAACCTCAGAAAAAGTACTCAACACCTTGAAAAAGAGATAATTTCAAATAATAAGCCTCTTCGAGGGGGCAACCTCCTTTTCTCCCACTTAAATTTTCAAGTACAAGATTATTCAAAATGAAATAATCTCCTTGGTATATATAGGAGACTAGGAGGTATAATTACAACTAATGGCCTAAAGCCGACATAAATAAAATAACATTACTAATATAATATGCCCCAATTAAGGGGTAATGAGCCAATATTAGGGCTTAACATGTCCCTCCCCT
>SNQJ01S0020399.1:88182-101029 GCA_010110895.2 Picea sitchensis
TCTAGAGGAAGATCCTTCTAGAAGTTGAAGCTTCTATTAGGTCTTCTTACATCCGCCTTATTCTATTTTATTGAAAGGTCTTATTAATATTGACCTTTATTACATCCGAATACATTGATCTACCTATGTGCGGGTTAGGACCTTAACAATTTCACACATCCAGTTTCCACACCTGTTGGTTCCCCTGACTACATCTCTTGCAAGTCTAAAGAGCCAAGCCCTCGCATCCCTTACCAGTCATCCTCATATTTTTCGCCCAGCGAAGAAAGTAAAGATTCACTTTTAATCTTCCAAAACCCCCTTTACAATTTTCCACTAATAACGGTGGCAACCGCCGAAGGGGGAGGTGGAGGGGTTGTTGGAGGAGAAGGTGGAGGTGCTCCTGGGGGAGGAGATGGAGGCCAAGGGCCTACCCCCCCTCCCAGAGTGTTTTCTAAAGTGGCAGCAAGATACGCTCCTTTGGTATTACCTGTTCCTTTGCACAACCTTCCTGAAAATTATATAAAAAAATTGCCAAAATTCATTGGGGAAGGAGATCTGACCGCAGCTGAACACATAAATTTATTTGATCAGTTCACAGACATCCTAGGTCTCGAACATGAAGATGTGTATTCGTGGATTTTCTTCCAAACCTTCAAACGTCGGGTCTGAACTTGGTTTCGGAGTCTACCTGCAGGATCTATCTTGTCCTATGACGCCTTGGAAGATGCTTTCCTTAGACAATGGGGCAAAAGAAACGACCACCTATACTATTTAACCGAGTTTGGGTGTTTAAGAAAAAAGAATTCAGAAACAGTTATGGAGTTTATTCAAAGATTCAACAAGTTGTATAACAAAATCCCAGCCAAGGTTGAACCGTCCCAACCCGCAACCAAAGTAACTTTCACGGGGGCTTTCGAACCAGATTTTGCACTTCTTTTACAAGAAATAAGGGGAGCTACTCTAAACCAAATGCAATATGACGTTGTAGAAATTGAGTCAAATATGATGGCTTCTGGTAAGTTAAAATCCAAATTAGAAGCGGGAAACTGAGAAACTAGATGCTTTAGAGAACAAGCAGGGTCGTCAAGGTCTAATAGATACACAAATGACAAAGTAGATGATATGGCCAGGGTAATTAAGGAACTATCTAATAAGATATCTAGAATGGAGCTAGAACAGGCCAAAGTTGATTCTTTCACTAAAAAGGATTTTAGGAAGAATCCCAATCCCCCAAATCTGCAAAGACAGATAGAAAATGAAGATCAGAAAATACAAACTCCCCTAAAGAACGAAAATTTTATAGGAGCAAATGATCTCCAAGATTTCGGAGATTTAGATGATGATGCCATGAACTTGGGTGATGACTACACACAACCTTATCTGACTAGAGAAGATTATGAAAAATCTCTAAACACTCAACAATCATCCATTGAGGGTGAAGAAAGAGATTATACTGACCTTTGTAGTTATCAAGAAGAAACCGGTATGATAATGGCCGAGGTCCATCCTAAGTATAATTTGAGATCTAAGGGTGAGCCTATTTCAACTACGCAACCCAAAAAAATTCTCCCAAGAGGTCAAACTTATGAGCCTACCCCAGAAGAAGTCATGTTACCTAATAGCAAAGCGAAAGTAGTAAACGCGCAAGAACCCAAAGTAGAAAAGGTTGAGACTAAAACACAGGAAACTGAAGCAGTTAATACAAATACACCTTTAACCAAGATCATGAGTAATAAGGCAGTCCAGACAAATAAGTTGGAAAAGAAGGATTCAAAAGTCCCAACTAGAGAAACATACAAGGTGAGCGGAGTTTTCAGTTTCGAAAATGAGATAAATAAAATTAAGAGACCAATTCCTCTGGTAGAGTTAGCGAAAAACCTAGTTTATCGAAAGCAGATTACCAAAGTGATAGGTGTTTCAGAGCTAGAAAGCCAATCTAACTTTTTGAACCTAGAAGATGATAAGCCCAACATCACTTTTGGTCCACATTTTGAAGGAGCCAAAGACACTGTTGCTCCCTTTTATATCACCTTAAACGTGTACGATCAACTGCTACATAATTGCATGTTGGACTCCGGAGCCTCACATAATGTGATGCCTAAAATTATTATGGATAGATTGGGTCTCTAGATCACCAAACCTTACGGAGATCTTTACTCATTTGATTCGAGAAGAGTTAAGTGTATGGGAATGATAAAGGATTTAGTAGTCACCCTGGCACAGGTCCCAGTTAAGAGCATCTTGATGGATGTGGTCATTGATGATATTCCCCCCAAGTACGACTTATTGTTGTCTAGGTCATGGGGAGCCAAGCTGGGGGGTTCTCTTCAGCTGGATATGATGTACGCCATGATTCCTATGTTTGGTGGGCAATTTACTCAGTTGTACAGGGAGACGAGGTTAGCATATACAGTAAGCGACCCTCAAAATCTGAACAATTTCCCTATTTACATTGCAGATCAAGATTTAGGAAATTGTATCTTATCTTTTGACGATGGTTTAGATGGTTGCACAGAGGAAAATGATATAGAGCACGAAGAGTCAGGTTACATGACCAAGTATATGTGTAGCACCGGTATCTGGAAAATGTTTTTTGATGGTGCCCTATCTTGTGAAGGGGCTGGTGCAGGAGTGCTTTTTGTGGCACCTGAAGAAAGGTTCGTTGTCCCTTTTTCTTACAGACTACAATGGGATATAGATTATACTAACAATGTATGTGAATACAAAGCCTTGGTATTGGGATTAGAGGCTACTAAGAGGATGAAAATAAAACACCTAGAGATATATGGAGATGCGGAGTTGATAGTCAAACAAATAAATTGGCAATACCAGGTGAAGCATTCTAGATTAAGAGCATACAGAAATTGTGCCTGGGATCTAATGGAGAATTTTTTCTCATCTGTAAATGTCCACTTCATCCCATGCATAGAAAACTTACAGGTTGATGCATTAGCTAAAGCAGTTTCAACTTTCACTCCTCCTACAACCTTTAAATTGAAATATCACATAGAGATAAGACACATACCATCTATACCGGATAATATCCAGCACTGGCAAGTTTTTGAGGATGATGAACAAATTAAGAAGTTTCTTGAAGCAGTAGATGAATTTTCCAAAACTCATGTGGATCAAGAAAATCAGAATGACCATATATGGATCATGCAAGAAGGAGAGGACCCTCAAGCTTTCCAAGAAAAATTCCCAAATCATCGCATGCTGGTCCTAAAAAATAACTAGATTCTGAAAGGACTGATCCCTCTGGAAAGACTGTTTGATCAAAATGACATACCAATAAAATCCAACTTACAACCCCATCCAGAAGAGGTCGAGGACTTTGACATAGGAACCAAAGAAGAGTCCAGGATGGTTAAAATATCTAAACTCCTCCCCCCTGAAATAAAAGACAAGTATAAGGACTTACTCAGACAATTTAAAGATGTTTTTGCCTAGTCTTATGACGAGTTAAGAACCTACGACACTACCATGATCGATCACAAGATACCTCTAAAGCCTGGGGTCAAACCCTTTAGACAAAAGCTTAGGCAGATCAACCCCATTTTATTGCCTGTGGTCGAGAGAGAAGTGAAGAAACTTTTAGAGGAAAAAATTATAGTACCTCTGAGATATTCCAACTGGGTGGCAAACCTGGTCCCGGTCAGAAAAAAAGAGTGGGGAAATTAGACTGTGCATGGATTTCAAAAATCTAAATAAGTCCTCCCTTAAAGACAACTATCCGCTACCTAAAATGGATCACGTGCTAGAAAGGGTAGTTGGGGTGAACAGAATGTCTATGATTGACAGTTTCTCTGGATATAATCAAATTGCCATGAATGAACAAGATAAAGAAAAAACAACTTTTACTACCCCTTGGGGTACGTTCATGTATGATAAAATGCCTTTCGGTTTGATGAATGCAGGAGCCACGTTCCAACGNTCGATCACAAGATACCTCTAAAGCCTGGGGTCAAACCCTTTAGACAAAAGCTTAGGCAGATCAACCCCATTTTATTGCCTGTGGTCGAGAGAGAAGTGAAGAAACTTTTAGAGGAAAAAATTATAGTACCTCTGAGATATTCCAACTGGGTGGCAAACCTGGTCCCGGTCAGAAAAAAAGAGTGGGGAAATTAGACTGTGCATGGATTTCAAAAATCTAAATAAGTCCTCCCTTAAAGACAACTATCCGCTACCTAAAATGGATCACGTGCTAGAAAGGGTAGTTGGGGTGAACAGAATGTCTATGATTGACAGTTTCTCTGGATATAATCAAATTGCCATGAATGAACAAGATAAAGAAAAAACAACTTTTACTACCCCTTGGGGTACGTTCATGTATGATAAAATGCCTTTCGGTTTGATGAATGCAGGAGCCACGTTCCAACGTTCTATGGACATCACTTTCATTGAAGAGAGGGATAAGTTCATAGTCATCTATCTTGATGATTTAATGGTTTTCTCCAAATCTGACGAAGAGCATTTGGTACATCTTAAACAAACATTCGAAAAATGCCGCAGGTTTGGTCTGTCCTTAAACCCCAAGAAATCACACTTCGTCATGCAAGAAGGTAAAATTTTGGGCCATATTGTATCTAAGGATGGAATTAAGATTGATCCTAAGAGGGTTGAAGCGATAGACACTATAAACATTCCTAGAAATGTAAAATAAATTCAATCTTTCTTAGGAAAAGTAAATTTTTTATGAGGATTTATCCCAAATTTCGTTGAAATTGTAAAATTGATCACAGATATGCTGAAAAAGAATAGCGAAGTAAATTGGACAATAGAGGCCAAAGTGTTGTTCACACACATTAAGAAAGTCATAGCCGAGGCACCTGTATTGGCAAGCCCCGATTATCTAAAATAATTTCTTATTTTATCGTTTGTCTCCGAACACACGATTGTTGCAGTGCTCCTCCAAAAACACGAAGAGGGTTTCGAACAACTGATCTCCTTTTTCAGCAAGAGCCTCAGAGACACAGAACTTAAATATGATATAATAGAAAAACAAGCATACACCATGGTAAAAGCACTGAAGGCATTTAGAACATATGTATTACACTCCAAGATAATTGCGTATGTACCTACAAGTTCTGTGAAAATATTTTGGTACAACCAGACAGCGATGGGAAAAGATGATGATGGCTTGCCAAGATTCAAGAATTTGACCTAGAAATCAAACCCACTAAAATGATAAAGGGACAAGGCTTGGCCAAACTTTTGGCTGAATCAAATCTCAGAGCTCTGGATCTAAACTACCTGCAGGAAGGTGAGGAAGACATGAACATAAATGAGCTTGATGAATGAACAAATGCAATTAAGATCGAGGACAAGTTCATATCATCAGAATGGTATAGAAACATAGTATCCTACCTACTGACTCTAAAATGCCTGAGTGAACTATCGCCATCAAAATCCAGGACTTTAAAGCTTCATGCGGTTAAGTATTGTATTGCCGAAAATCAACTATATTGGAAAGACCCACTCGGTTTCTTGTTAATCTGCTTAGTCGAATCGGAAAGAAAAAGGGTTATAAGTGAATTCCACGAAGGAGTGTGTGGAGGACATCACGCTTGGAGGGCCACATCTTAAAAAATTCTAAGGGCTGGGTATTACTGGCNAGTATTGTATTGCCGAAAATCAACTATATTGGAAAGACCCACTTGGTTTCTTGTTAATCTGCTTAGTTGAATCAGAAACAGAAAGGGTTATAAGTGAATTTCAAGAAGGAGTATGTGGAGGACATCACGCTTGGAGGGCCACAGCTTACAAAATTATGAGGGCTGGGTATTACTGGACAAAAATTTTCTCAGACGTTAACACCAAGGTCTGAGCATGTAACCCTTGTCAGCTATTTGCAGGCAAACATAAACTCTCGGCACTACCTCTAGTTTCGGTCAAAACTGAAGCCCCTTTTCAACAATGGGGGGTATATTTTATAGGAGAGATTAATCCACATTCTAGCGCCCAACACAAGTGGATCTTAACTGCCACAGACTACTTTACTAAATGGGTGGAAGCTATTCCAACCAAAAGGGCAACTGACTCGGTGGTAATAGATTTCTTAGAAGACAATATCTTGTCAAGATTTGGCTGCCCCCGAAAGATAGTCATAGATAATGCCCAGGCTTTCAAATTTATGTTTATGATCAGCTTCTACCAAAAGTATAATATCATTCTTGGCCATTCTACAACATACTATCCCCAAGGAAATGGACTGGCCGAGTCGTCTAACAAGAGCCTGATCAATATAATTAAGAAAGTGTTGGATGAAAACAAAGAGTCTTGGCATGTGCATTTAAAATACGCCTTGTGGGAAAATCGCATAGGCACTAAAAATTCTATCGGCATTTCCCCTTTTCAGATGGTATATGGGACAAATGCAGTGTTACCCATAAATTTAGCACTCCCTGTGATGAAATTGTGGCAAGATCATAAAGAAGAACCTAATCATGTCACCAGGAGGATAAACCAGCTAATCGAGGTTCAACAGCATAGGATCGAAGTAGATGAAAGGTTGCAGAAGTATCAAGATGACATGAAGGAATTATTCGATCGTAGGGCAAAGGACAGAGATTCCCTCCTAGGTGATTTAGTTTTAAGATGGGAAGCAAGGAGGGGAGAAACAGTGAAACATGGTAAATTCGATCACCTATGGTATGGGCCATTCAGAGTCTCAGCTCTCAAAGGAAAAAATTCTTTCCTACTAGAAAATATAGACGGTGAAATCCTCAATGCCCCTATCAATGGGCGTTACCTGAAGCATTATATGACATAAGAAGTCGCCAAAAAAAAAATAAAAAAAATTACATATGTATATATATTTCATTACGCATTGTTATTTTGATTTTCTTTTCTTTTCATAAATTTTCGACACCTTTCAAAAAAACAAAAAAAAAAAGCCTTGATAACCTTCATATTTTCCTTTTATAGGATTCCAGCTGCGAACAAAACGAGCAGGAGAAGGAACCAGAAAGTCGTGTATCGGAAAATAAATTGGCTTAAATAGGTGATAAAAAAAAAATTTGATAGTTTGGAAAGAAAATGAAACAGAAAGGTAAAGGTGAGATTTCCTAAAAGACTTGTTCTGAAGGGCTATCGAAGAAAACCAAGATAACCTCATAAGATACAACAACATCGTCTGAACAAATAAATAAAAGAAAATTTCCATGTTTGATCATTTACGAAAGAATAAGATGAAATAAACAAGTCACTCAAAGTAAAGCGCCCCCGAAAAAGATTTTCAAGAGTCAGTTTTGATTTTTTGACCTCTGTTTTTCAATTTTTAGATCTCCATCTGTCACCCTTTTCTGTTTCCTGGTTTGCCTTTGAAAAGCCAGCATCTTTCCGGTTTAGCATACGTAGGGAGAATAAATTATGTTTTAACCTCGAGAGTTTCAAAGCAGATTGTGAAAATTAAGCTAGTCTTCGCAACTCCTTAGTCCCTTACTAAACAAAGTGATGCTTAAGTGATCCTGACATTTCTAGGTTTTTCAACAGTTTTGGAAAATTGAGTCTTGCTCAAATAGGAAAATCCAAAAATTAATTTTTCCCTTTCTCCTTGCGAACGAAGGTGTTGTGAAAGTTAAGGAAAGGTTGGTACCAAGTAATCAAAGTAAGTTCACGGACCTATAATGCAAAATATTACACAGATATCAGCCCTCATATAAACTGATTGCCCCCATCTTTGCGCTCTAAAAAAGAAAATTATAAGACAGGTGGTGAAAAGAAATTCATAAATGATTGCCCCCATCTAGTCCAAAAGACGATGAAAGGAAATTCAGAAATGATTTCCCTCGTCTCAGCATTTAAATGCATAAATATATTCCGATGTGGCGAAAGGAAATTCAGTAAAAAGGACCAGATAACTTCACCGAGGTACTAAACAGGCTCGCTGGTAGTGAAGCAATATCTGAGATATCTGTAAGGCTGTTATACATGAATATCACTCTACTCTGGTAACCAATTCTTTTTAAAACCTGATCTACATCCCAAGTTTAGACAGGGCTCCCTAATTAAAAACATAAAAAATTGTTTATTTTGACGCAAACCGATAACCACAAAATCTGTTGGGTCTCCTAGAATTGTTTTAATTATCTTAATGCAGACCTGATTTCAGTAACGGGAAGGAGAAAATCGTGAAAGGGACTACAGCTAAGTGAAAAAGGTATCTAAGTTTTGAAATCTTTTCGAAGGTAAAACACGAAGTCCCTTTCCCCTTCGGTATCCTGTTCTAAGGAAGATTTTTTCTAGATTAATGCCATTGACTCCATTTACCCAATATAGGCACATGGTCTATTGTTCTTCCCATCTTGCAGGAAAATGGGATCCCTAGTTGGAGCCTATGTTGGAGCCGCCTTTGTTTTTTAAGCCTTTTTAAAATTTTATATCTTAATTCTTGAAATCGAAAGTTGGTTTTTGTATTTTCCTTTCTTTTCCCCAAAATCTCAAAAGTCTCATCGCGCAAGCAACGATGGTTATCATACTCTCAAGGCAGGATTTATTTTTTGATCATTTAAATGAGTCTCTACCTTTTAACCTTGGGATGTCACATGTTGGAAGTTATAGATCACATAGTTTACAAATCCCGAGGGACGAAATGGCGAAATAGTCTTAAAAAGTTTACCCAGATCAATACCAAGAGTAAATATACTCTAAACCATAGTTAAGAAGCATCAAAATTTCATGTCTCGGTGTTTTCTAGCTCCAAAAGTCTTACTGTCATAACCCCAATAGCCGAAACCGCGAGATTCTTGTTTTAGTAACCCAGGTTAATGTTAAAGGTAAAAATTTTAGCCGTGGTTAATCTCTGTCGGGAATTCGCAACTCAGCATATTTTCCCTCAAAAGTTACACCTTCGAAGCCCCGAGTCACAAAGTCACGATAAAAATAGAAACGTAATTAATTAAACGCCTAATCATGGTTACGTTTTGTATTAACCAAAGTTAACTGTCGCAATCTCGGGTTTTAGAGGTGTAAAGGGTTAAAGTGAAAACTCCCAATGAGGCGAATGCCGAAAGATTAATTAACAAAGGCCTGATTAATTAAGCTAAGCCAACATTTTCATTGTTTTAATACAAAAATTAATATGCATAGTCTCCGAGGTAATTTTAAACTTTCCTCGCGCCAACTTGCATTACGAACTGTCAAAATCTAAGACATTAATTGGAAATGAGGTGAATCGAAAAGTAAGGATTTGGTTTTTATTGCTAAATTTATATTTAAGAATGATTTGACCGTTCTGTTCCCGAGGACGACCTAGTTTTAAATGGTCGAAGGCATGGATCTTTTATTTGTTGTCACAAATTTCATTCCTATTCTACGCAGAGAAAACCTTTCTAGAGCGAACTAATTTCTATATGTATACATATTGTTATCACAGGAGAGCTAAAGTAGAATCCCCCACCATGGCCCCGTGAAAAGAATCTAAAGCCACTATTGAGGTTTCAAGACAAGGTTCAGACAGTGTTTCTGATACTTCACCTCAAAGTGTCGACTCTGTCAGGACCTAGTCATATATTTTCTGAGGTTCTACAGTTCGAATTGGTAGATGTTTCGGATGATTCCAGTGAAAATGAAAAAGATGACCTGATCACCAAATATAAGATCGTCATCCAGGCTCAAATGCATAAAGTAGTGGCTAGGCCACGTCTTCTCCCTTACTACGATATGATCCAGTGGGCATTAGACCATGTAGATATACCAACCAGAACCATCGTCAACAAGCAGAGGGTCACCATTGGGACTTTCAGACCCGAACAATTGCAGTCTATGTACAAGTTGCCAGCCGTGTCGGACTTTGTTTACAATGCCGAATTCCAGGAGAATTTTAAACAGAAGGAATGTGTGCAATACGACAAGACTATGTCTGGTTTAATCAAAGATATGGTTTCACACCCTGCGAAGTTCAGGGCGGATGGTAATGGTATATATTCAATAGCTTCTCTGGAACCATAGTTCAAATATATCGCTATGATGACCTGCAAATTATATGGGAGAGAGGACACCACACATTTTTTCCTTCAGTGGGTGCCTCTAATTCACACGGTTGCCGAAGGCTGTTCCTTCGACTGGGCTAAACTACTGTCTGATAGTTTGACCAGTCGAGTTACAGAGTATCGAGAGCAGAAGGAGAGCAAAAAGATCACTTCATTTTTTATGTCCACATATATCATGGACACCATGTGTTTTCTAACACCTTTTCCTTTAATGATTTGGAGCTGGACTCCATCGGAGGCTGAGCCCATCCACGTCTACCATTCAAAGCTATGGGAAGACAAAGCCTTAGATTTTTTGTATGAAATTTTTAACTGGGTGATGGTGCCGCTGCATGTCACTATTTTTGGCCACCCACCACCCAAGATCTCAAATAGTATTGTGGTAAATCTGAGCAGTATAGCCGATTGGTACATGGAAGTAGAATTTTCATATCTCAAGGTTTTCGGTGCTTCTGTTCCTCTAAATGTCTTACCACTATTCATACTTGATAGGCTGGCTTGTCGTGAGATTGCCAGGAAAACCGTAATCGGTGGCATAAGCAAGGAACTGAAAGGATATTCTAAGAAGGTATGGCCACCTTTTCCTATTCATTTAAGTTCCTATTCTTTGTTAGATTTCAGGCATGCTAAAGATGAGGTAGCAGCCCTGGAGGACTTGAAATTGGTTCATGTCGAATTCAAAAAGCACGATCCACAGAGGGTCGTAAGTAATCACTTAGCCATTTGTGGGCTAAGAAGGTTCGAACATGAAAATTCACCCTTGGATGACATTCTCCAAGGCACGAGATCTTATACTGAAGTTTTGGCTCGGATACAAGCCCTGGCACTCGAAGAGAGGGCTGATGTTTTAAAATTCCAAGAACATCGATGAAGTTTTCTTCCCCCAGTATTGCTGGGTGAGAATCCAATAACAACAGAGGTGCAGCAAAAAGAAGTTGAAGGCTCCAAAGATACAACACCCAGACAAGAAAAACACCAAGACAAGGGAGAGCAAACTGGGAGTCTGAAACCAGAAATGAAAATTCCCGATCCGTAGAAAAAGTCAGCTCTAGATGCCACTCCTGGCCAATCAGCTAAGCAAATCAAAAATCCCATCGCCTCCATTACTCCCTTGCAGTCAACTAAGGGGAACATAGACACAGGGTGGATTTTCAATGAATAATTGAGACCTATAAGGATGGAAGAGCTTCCGCCAAATGAGTTATTTTTTGATAAAAAGAGAAAAGTTGTGGTAAAAATAGAATTCTATCAAGAAGAGGGATCAACGGCCAAGAAGTTCAAGGTGTTGACCGATGGGAAAGATAAGAAGAAAGAAGATTTTGCAACAGAAATAGCCGGGACATTAGGGGCGTATGCTATGGAAAACCAATTTTCAGTCGGGGTTTTGAAAAATCAGCTGAAGCAAAAAAATTGCCTCATCAAAACCTTAGAAGCATAGAAGAAGCTGCTAAAGACCAGGAAAACAGAGGAATAGAATAAGAAAGGATGGCCGATAAAAAGGAAATTGAGCTGCTCAAAGCTAAGCTTGAACAAGCAGAGCTAGTAGCTCAGACCAATCAAGTACAGGTAGGCCAACAAAGAGACTTGATAGGGAAACTACAGGTTAGATTAGAGTTCGCTGAAAGCCAAGTTATAAATATCGGGATATTCCAGTCCCAGGCTATGGAGATTCGGAGCAGGGTTTCTGTAGCCCAACGATGTTTACTTGCCAAGGTAGAGATGATTCGGGACAATTGTCTGCTTATTGATCAAGTATTAGAAAACTTATCTGTCATAGAGAGAGAAGCTGGAGCAGCTCAGGTTGCATTTCAAGAGGTTGTAATAGCTACAGCAAACAGGGAATTGGGAAAAAGTTCTAAGTTTTCCATTTTGGAACAGACCCGAGGTAATATTTTGTTGAAAGAATGGGAACGCAACATATCATAAGGCAAATTGCAAGCCAATAAGGTAAGGAAATCCTGTGAAGTGGATTTTGGTTCTATAGATGGAAATCTGTTAGGCATTGATAGCGAGAGTAATGCTAAGACACTGAGCCAAATGAATATGGAAAATCTCTCGCTTGATATAAATGAGAAAGAAGAAAGAGATTCGGCCGAAGTCTCACAAGTAACTCTGTCAGACATAGTACAAATAGATGAATGGATTATTAAACCAAGTGTGCAATTGTGCGCTATTGACACCCTAGACCAACAGATGGAAGAAAGGTTGCCACAATTAGTCAGATATTCTTACATTTTTTAGGCCAATTGTCAAGCGGAGCCTTCAAGGTTGATGTCTCGGCTGGTGGAAAAATGTGTCACTTGTACCAAGCATTCGAGAGGGCAGGTTTCTGGTACCAAATAAAGACATAGGATAAAGAAATGAAATGATTGATCTCCTTCTCGTTGTAACTGAAAATCCTGGAATGATTGGGATTCCATCATATGTAAATTTGTATAAATATACAATAGAAGGAAGAAAAAGAGGCTGGACCTTTTTGGGTCGATTGTAATAGAGATTTTTCTCCTTCGAGAGTTAATATAAAGCAAATTTGAAGATTCTCGATTCCATCATGCAAGATACCAGATACACAAAATATGCAGAACAGAAACGAAATGCTAGAAATGATAGAACAACAGTAAAATATCCAGCATAATCTTCACAGTACACAGAAATGATATACGAATAGAAACAGAAATAGCACTTGAATCATATAGCAATGTTCACAGGCCTCTTCGAGGGGGCAACCTCCAATCAAGCAGCGCTCTGTTACAATAATATCCAAGCTAGGGTTCTCATACCCTCGACTCCTATTTATTATAAAAAGAAGCATCTAGAGGAAGATCCTTCTAGAAGCAGAAGCTTCTATTAGGTCTTCTTACATCTGCCTTATT
>SNQJ01S0020400.1:25897-42018 GCA_010110895.2 Picea sitchensis
TAGTGAGACCTAAATAGTGAGACCTAAATATAGTTATAATTAATATATTAATAATATCGAGCATTAAGTATATATAGTAAGAATATTAACTACATTAATCCTAACTCTAATAACTAATATATTATAAATAACCCTAACCCTAAAACATCCAAAATTGAAAAACCTATTTTGTTAACCATAAAGTATTCAAAGTTGCAAAACTTATTTTATTAACCATAAAACATTCAAAGTTGCAAAACTTATTTTATTAATATATTTAAGAAATAAATTTATTAATATATTAATTTAAAAAACTTATTTTATTAATCAACTTTGTGAATAATAAATTTACTCTCATTTTTCATGATGCAGAGAGAAATGGAGAATATCAAAGAATTACAATTATCGCTACAATTATCGTTGGTTGAATTACAATCATGGTTGGTTGTTGTTGAATTACAATTATGGCTGGTTGTTGTTGAATTCACATCAAGGAATTTATTTATTTTAGAATTTTTTTACTATTTTATTTATTTTAGAAATTCTTTACTACTCTCTTCTCACACACGCAACAGAAAGAGGCTGAAATTTATTTATTTTAGAATTTCGTTACTACTATATTCTCACACATGCAACTTAAAGATGTGTTGGATCCTTCGTTCAATTCAAATTACTGCCTGAACCCAAATTATACCTCTCTATATATATGCCTTTCTATATATATGCCTTTGTGTGTCTTAAATTATTTTTACATAATTTAATATGTCTCAATCATTTTTTAAAACATACTATATCAAGTTATTTTTAAATAATTTAGTATTTTTCAATCATTTTTTAAAAACAATTTAAATCATTGTTTAAATAACATCCAGATGTTTTAAAGTTTAAAAAATTTGAAAAATTAAATGAACATATTCTGTAAAAACAAGTTCCTTCGGATTCATGAAATTAAAAAAAGAGAAACACACATGCAAATTAACTTATAACTTATTAATCTTTTTAACTAAATTCGTAAATTTTCTTAGAAATCTGCAAATTTTCTCAGGAGAATCTCCAACTTTTATCATAAATGAATTTCATATTTCACATTGATTTACAAGTGTATTCCAAGCTCTAAAGATCTTATCCAGTTACAAAAGTAAGTATATTTATATACGAATGCAGGTCGATATAATTACAATGGATTTTGTGATACAACAAAGGGTTTTCCTCACCTCTAGGAAATAGATCTATATTATTAGAAGGAAATTTTAAAGAAGAGGCAAAGGACGATGGGCATCTATATTATTAGAAGGCAATTTTAAAGAAGAGGCAAAGGACGATGGACCTCCCGAAAATCCTGTCTATTTTTTTTCTCTTTTTTAAGAGTGTAACGATGGCTTCTCGTGCTTCCTCAATTACCATTGTAACATTTTCCTCCAATATGGATGTGCCATTCAAATTCACAAATTAAATTATGGATGGATTTAATTCAAACTGTGAATGATAGATAGTTTAGACGAAAAACTTATCAAATTATAGGAAAATCTAATGACGCATATGATTCCATGCCTCTCAGTTGAAATCTCACTTCATTTATTATCTTAATAGTTATTTTATGAATTTAAATTGGTGTAAACTTAAATTGTTCATGACTATAAATCAAAAATCTAAATTAAAAATTGAACTTGTAAACAATAAATGAAAATCCTAAATCGTGGAGAATAAATCATGTTTCTACTCGTTCTTTAATCCAATCCAACTGAAATTGTCCATAACTATAAATCAAAAACCTAAATAAAAAATTGAACTGGTACCAATAAATGAAAATTCTAAATCGCAGAGAATAAATCATGGTTCTATTACTTGTTCTCTAATCCAATCTGTGTTGTAACAACAATAGCAATATATGGTTACATAAGTCCAATCCGTGCAAGAAATACGTCCATAATATATAATATGAAAAGCCAGATGCCACATAGGCGGCCATAATATGAAAAGCCTGCCACAGAAAGGCATCAATAATATGAAACGTCGGCCATCTAACCAGATACCACATACGCGGCCATAATATGAAACACCTACCAACAGAAAGGCATCAATAATATGAAACGTCGGCCATCTAACCAGATGCCACATACACGGCCATAATATGAAATGCCTGCCAGCTAGCGAGATGCCAAATGCCATCCATCGGCCATAATATGAAACGCATACCATCCATCCCTAAAAGAAATAGGCATAACTGAGGAAGTGGTAAAAGAAAATGAAGTAATTAGGTGAGAAATATGGCAATACATTACTTTCATCATATACTCCATTTACTTTCATCATATACTCCATTGTTTTTTTGTTTTTTTTTAACAAAATCGGTTATGAGGCTTTATTATAAGCGGCAGAGGGGGCTGCCAAACCTTACATATTCAAAATCAGAGTTGCTGCTCTGTTTACAAGCTTCTTGCCAGCAAGCCTATTAAACTTAACCCAACAGTTACATGCCGAAAATCTCAGATACTTAAACTTTGAACTTTACACTACCAACTGGTCTAATGGAGGTCCTCATAACGCCTGGTTCTAGCTGTCGTGAGCTCACCGAGCTGCTTCATTGCCCTTTCTTGGAAGAAGCCTCAGCAGTTGCTTCTGATATCTTGTCGAGGGCCTTGGTGAGCTCTTCCACTTGAAGTTCCAGCTTACTGAGTCTCTTTCCCAGGTCTCCCATCAGATTAGCCGTATCCTTCAGTCCAGTTTGGATTTCATCTGAGAGGTCATCCTTGATATCCTGCATTTCCATTGTGAGCATTTCCCATTTCCGCTGGGATGTAGACGCCTTTATACTCTCCAGCTCCGCCCTGATTAGCTCGATATGCTCCTTCGGGGTGAGGCCTGGTTTGGATGCAGATTCCATTTTGCCGGCTCTCTGAATCGATTTCAGCACAGGAAGACACGAAATTCCAACACAGCAATGCATTTGGTGATGAGAACAGGCAGCCGAGGCTTCTGATTTTAAAGAGGAACAGAGCCTCCTCCTTGAGATTCCCCACGATCCGAATCGGATTGCAAATCTCTGCTCAAGATATCTCTCGTCCCCCATGACTATGATGGTTCTGGAGTTCGTCCGGCCATTCAAGTAGTTCGCATGTAGCTTCAGAGAACGGGTTCCAAAATGATTATGGGATGGGTTGAAGGGACGTTTCCTCATTCGTCTTTAGGAGCCCTTTGCGTAGGAGTGAGCCACTGTTTGCTTGCAAGTCAGCTTGCCCATTCAAGGATCTTAGCACGTGGCTCACATGATATTCTTTGAACTGCAACAGGAGGAGAGAAGATTTTATGTACACCTGAGCCAGAGTGTTGTCCTTAGGAGGCTTTTTAGTGTTGAGTGCTTCCACAACCTGCTTAGAGTCTCCAAATATCATAATTGCCTGGATTCCTAAATTTATCGCCTGATTGAGACCTTGCCAAAGTGCAAGAAATTCCGCTTGGTTGTTTGAGGCATGGCCTAAACCCCATGCATACTCTTTATGAATTTTGTCGGAAGGGTCAAGAATGACTCCCCCACCTCCTGCCTGCCCCGGGTTGCCTTTCGAGGCCCCATCAAAGAATAGGCACCATTCCTTGAGCGACGACCTCCACTGTAGAAATTCCTGCTCCTCCATCCTTATCTTCCATTTCCGAATTTGCAGAGGTTTAATTTGATTAATGCCAGAAAGGTCCTGGCTGAAATCCTTAAGCCATCTGCCTTCCTCCTCGGAGAGTGGGGCTGAGTTCCTGAGGTTGGCCTTGCCTTTTAAGGCTTCTGCCAACATTGTCCTGGCTTTAATTGCCACCTAGGAGGGCAGTCTTCCGACTTCATTGAAAATCCTGTTGTTCCTTTCCAACCAGATCTTCCAGCAAGTGAATTTGGGGATCCACATCCAGGCTGTTTTGAGAAGATGTTTTTTGCTCAGGTCAAAGGGGGATAAAGACTGCCAGTTGCTTAAAAAATCCGAGGCCGTAGTGGGAAGATTTGGACAGGCTACCCCTATAAGGAGGCCCCAAACTTCTTTTGATAACTCACACTCTAAGAGTAGATGCTCAGGGGTTTCTTCTTTAATTCTGCAAAGAGGACAGCGGGAGGGGCCCTCCCAGCCCCTCTTTTTAAGGTTGTCGAAAGTTAGGATGTTGTTGTGAGTCAAGGTCCAAGCAAAATGGTCAAATTTGGGAATTGATGGGAAGGTCCAGATTGCTTTCCACGACCCTGGGTTAGAGGGGACCCAAGGAATGTTTAGGGCTGCCTTATAGCCCGTTGAGGCTGTATAGTTCTTTGTGGGAGAACCCCAGCCTCGTTTGTCTTTGAACCTAGCACTAATTGGAGCCTTCCCATGGAGATACTCTAGAAGGGTCATAGCTTCTTCATCGAGCTCCTCCGGATAGCACCCCAAGTTCCAGCCTTGCCAAGAAAGATGAATATCACTTTTCCAGAGGGAGATATCCCAAAGAGTCTTACGGTTGTTGGCTAGGAGCCAATCCCCAATACGCTTAATTTCTCGGACTCCTATGAGTGGTTGATATCCAAGGATGGAATCCTCCATGATACTGATTTTTTCTCCATTTCCCGGGATCCAAGTGAGATGTGGCTGAAAGAAAGCCAGAGCTTGATGACATAGATAGAAAATTGGGGAACCTTTCGTTTCTTTTGGGGGTCTCTCTAGGCAGCGATCTTTGTCTCCTCGAAAATATTTTTTTCTGAGTATTTGCTTGCTCCAGGTTCGTTTCCCAGTGATCATTCGCCAAAGTAATTTGCCTCCCATGGCAAGATTATGGACAGCCACGTCTCTTATATTCAGTCCCCCTTCCAACTTTGGTTTCTTGATCTTATCCCATTTAATTAGATGGAGTTTTCTCGCACAATTCTTACCTCCTTCCCACAGGAATCTACGCAACATTGCATCGATTTTGTTTGAGATTGTTTTGGGGGCGAGCAACACCGAGCACTGATATATAGGAAGGCTGGAGATGACAGAATTCATCAGCACAACTTTGCCTGCCCTAGTTAGCCAATTGGCTCCCCATGCTTATATCTTGTGTTTTAGCTTATCCACCAAAGGCAGCCAATGCGCCACCATAGCCCGGCCTTTGAAAATCGGGATCCCGAGGTAAGTGAAATTATCCCAAACTGAAATGCCTTCCATGTCAAGGATGCATCCTAATTGCTGCAGTTCCTGGGGGGTGCAATTCCAGCCAAAGATCTTGCTCTTGTGGTAGTTAATTTCGCTGCCAGAGCAAACTTTGTAGAGGTCGAGTTCTGACTTGAAGTGCCGGGCTGTTTTAATACTGGCAGTGCCTAATAAAAGGGTGTCGTCTGCAAATTGTGCGTGGCTTACCTCGTTAGTTGAAGGGGTAATTCTGATGCCAGGAAGGGTTATGTTTAGGAGATAGTTCTGCAGCTGGAAGCTTAGCACAACTGCTTGTAATACATAGAGCATGGGGGAGAGCGGGCAGCCTTGTCTGAGCCCCTGAGTGGCTTGGAAAAACCTAGCAGGGTGCCCATTAATCAAGGGGGCGATCCACGGAGCAGAGATGCAAGCCTTAATCCACCCCCTAAACTTTTGGGAAAACCCAAATTTCCGCATTACTGCAAACAATAAATCATGTTGGACCCGGTCAAAGGCATTGGCTAGATCCAATTTGACCACCATTCCTTTCTCTTTTTTTTACAGCTTGTGTGGATGGCTTCCTGAACTAGGATTATATTATCGATAATTTGTCTCCCTCTAACAAAGCCTCCCTGGTTTTCTGGGATCAGTTTTGGCAGTATTTTCTTGAGTCTATTTGCTATTATCTTAGTGATAATTTTGTATCCGGTGTTGCAGAGAGAAATCGGTCTGAATATGTTAAAATTCTTTGCCCCCTTCTCTTTTGGTATGAGAGATAAAAAAGAAGAATTAGTGCTACCTCCTAATTTGTTGCAGTTTTGAGATTTCTTGACCATCTTACATAAGTCTTTTTTGATGATATTCCAGCAAAGAGTATAAAAACGAGTTGTGTAGCCGTCTGGCCCAGGAGCCTTGTCTGGATGCATGCTGAAAACAACTTTTTTAATTTCCTTATCACTGATCGGCCTTCTCAGCATCTCATTCTCTTCTTCAGTAACTACTTCGGGTACCTCTGATAGCGGATAAGCGTGCGAGTCCAAATCTTCCATTGCTGTGGCTGAATACAGATTTTTGAAGTAGTAGTGAGCGACCTCCTTGATGTTGTGCGCGTCCCTGTGAACTTGGTCCTGCCAGTGAATTTCGTCGATGGAATTATGATTTATCCTTGATTGGGTGTGCTTATGAAAGAATGCTGTATTCTTATCGCCTTCCTGGAGCCATAACGCCCTTGACTTCATTCTCCAGTAGGTCTCTTTTGCTCTGCAACTTTTATGAAACTTACTTTGAATTTCAGATTCCTGACTGAGAATAGCCTGGGTGATATGAGTCTCTTCCATAACCTGTTGATGGAATTCCAAGGTTTCCTGTGCATGTTTCCTTTCCTCCAGAGGCATACTCCATTGTTAATTACATAAACGTAATACAATAATTTTTTAATCAGATTAAGTAAATGTGAAAAAGTAAACACATAAACGTAAGTCTTTATAAAAGTAAGGAATTTAATATTTCAAATCAGAACCCTCCATTTAGTGTGACGACGAAGAATATTCTATCTACATTTGATCCTGTCCATAAAAAAAACATTAAAGATTAAAAACGTATTAAATGTGCCTATTACCAATAGGTGTACACCTTTCCGCGTAATTATAACAATATGTCATTATATTATAACCATCTGTATTGTAATCCCATTTTTGTCATCCACTTTATCATAAATTAAGTAAATATTTTATTATAATCTCATTTATATTCAAATTATTTGTCATCCACTCTATCATAAATTAAGTAAATTTTTTATTATAATCCCATTTAAATTTAAATTATTTATCATCCACTTTATCATAAATTAATTAAGTAAAATCTTTATTATAATCCCATTTAAATTCAAATTATTTTCCATCTACTTTATCATAAATTAAGTAACAATTTGTCTTGTTTTCAAGACACACTTTATTGTAATCCCATTTAAATTCAAATTATTAGTCATCTACTTTATCATAAGTTAATACTTTATCATAAGTTAAGTAAATTTTTTATTATAATCCTATTTAAATTCAAATTATTTGCTATCCACTTTATCATAAATTAAGTAACAATTTGTCTTGTTTTCAACTCACACTTTATTGTAATCTCATTTAAATTTAAATTATTGTAATCTCATTTAAATTCAAATTATTTACCATCCACTTTATCATAAATTATAAATTAAGTAAAATCTTTATTATAATTCTATTTAAATTCAATTTTTTTGCCATCCACTTTATCATAAATTAAGTAACAATTTGTCGTGTTTTCAACTCACAATTTATTGTAATCTTATTTAAATTCAAATTATTTACCATCCACTTTATCATAAATTAAGTAAAATCTTTGTTATAATCCCATTTAAATTCAAATTATTTGTCATCCACTTTATCATAAATTAAGTAACAATTTGTCTTGTTTTTAAATCAAACCTCATTACTATAGGGAAATTGTAATTTCAAAATAGGAATTGAAGTTGAAAGTCTAAAATAAACCTTGCAAATCTTTGAAGTTCCAATTTATACTTAATTAATATTTTTTTATTATTGAATAATACAGAGTTTGAAAAACAATATGGTTTAAATGTCTCAAATCTCTAGTTCAATTAAGTATATGAAATGGAATAATCAAAAACTTGTATACCTATATTGATATTTTATTTTTAAGTGTTTTTAAACCATTTCTTTATTGCAAGGAGAGGTGAATTTTTTTTTCAGATTGCAAAATTTAAGAAAAAGTTAAAAATTTGCACTTAAAAAGATTTGATCAATTTCAATTATTTGATAAATTCAGGATTAAAATGGATCTATGTTAATGTAAAGCCAATCATCCCAACAATGAATCACTTTGCTCGAAATCTTAAAACAAATTTAAAAACTAAAACTAAGATATAATGCAAATTTGAAAAGTCTAATTAAAATATATTTCCAAGTAATGTTGAAAGTTTCATGGAAATGTTAAGAGTTTCATGAATGGTATGTTTGGATATATACACTTAATTCCAAAATGTTTTTTAAGATATTAAATAAAAAAGTTTTAATTCCAAAATAATTTTTAAGATATTAAATAAAAAAATATTTAATTTTAAAATGATTTTTAAAATCATAAATAAAATTTGATATATGTTTTTAAGTATAAAAGAAAATTCATTTCTTACTTTTAAAGAATATAAATAGTTTTATTTATTTAAAAAATAGTAATTTTTAATCAAATGACAATGTGAACTTAATTTTTAAAGATATCTTAATGGAGAGATGTTCCTTCTTCTATGTGCATGTTATGTGCATGTTGTATTTTTTAATAAAATTATAAAAAAAAATATGATATTTTAAAACTTAATTTTTAAAGATATCTTAATGGAGAGATGTTACTTCTATGTGCATGTTGTATTTTTTAATAAAATTATTAAAAAATATGATATTTTAATTTTGATTAGTGTAATTTATTAAATTTTGATTATTGTATTTGAGTGGTTGGTTTGTAAATTTTTATTTCATAATTACATTTATTGGTCATGGGCACATTTAATAGGTTTTTAGTGTTTAATCAGTTTTGTATGGACAGACTGCCTCCTTCCAGCCAATTCCTTCACCAGCCATGTTTTGGACACACTGCCTCTTTTCAGCCAACTCCTTTTGACTACTTTTGTCCACCTCTGGGCGATTTCTCTTTCCCAACGATTCAGGTTTTGCAAGCCATCTTTTTGCAAGCCATCCTTTCAGCTTTCACCAACCACGAATTTGTTGCTATGCCACTATTCTTATCAGTGAACAAAATATTTATGAAAACCCAATTCAGTTGGAATTTTGAATATTTTTTTACTATAAAAATTTATATTTAAATAATCAAAATTTTTATTTCAATAAACTAAATATTGAAAAATACATTCTCTCAACAATTTTTGACTAAGCTCAAAGTGAAATCCCAACCCTCATCACAACCATCATATCACAACCATCATAGACAACGATGGAAACTGTAATATTGAATATCTGAGATGTATAACCTGAAGGCAGACAGATGAATAAATTGCGGAACCTATAATGGAAGAAATGCTGAACCTATTGACCTCTAAGATCCGTTTGTTGGAATTAGATGGATGCATTTGAGGACCAAGGCAAGTGCAAGTCTCCAACTGCTTATTTCGAACAACCCAAACTGTAAGCGCTGTTGCAAAAACTGGCTACGATGCTTACATTTTTGGATTGTTGTTTCTGGTGATAGAAACGACCGTATCTCCAGCATTGAATTAAGAAGCTTGAGGTCCCTTACTCATGAGCTGGTTAGAGGCAGCTTCTATGTCATCCACCTTGTTTTGATTTTGAGGGAGCATTACTTGAGAATTGGAAAGCAGTTCCTGTGAATTTTTATCGGTTAAGATCTCGTTATCCTTCACCTTCCCCCACAGAACAGCGTATAGCCCTATTGCAATCAGAGCTCCTCCCAACACGCTGTATTCAGTGGATAAGTGTAGTTAGCGTCTTCAACCATCCTATATGGAAAAACATTTAATCTCGATTTCAATTTGAGCTCAGAAGAATTCTGAAACGAACCTGCCCAAAAAGATGCTCTCTGAGAGAATGATAGATCCCATAATTGCCACGATTATCATCGTCAACGGACTGAATGCAGTGGCAAATACAGGTCCTTTTACGCGCATGCACAACCCTTGCACGTAATATGCAATGGCTGACCCCACCACTCCCTGCAGACAACAATATTAATTGCTGTATTCTGTAAATTTAATTTACCTTCAGATCCCAATCTTCAATTCCTAACTAAAACCAGAAGAAAAACATTTAAGTTAGCTATTTTCCTTGACGAGAGAATAGAGGCAAACATACAGAGTAGACTGCAGTGAGAAGGTTGATGTCCCATCCTAACGCCCACTGGGAAGGATCACGTACAAGAGCTACGCTGAGAACTGTTGCCTGTAATGTTCCTAGAAAACATATTAAGGTGGCAAGGGATAGTTGAGCAGAATATCTCTTCAGTACTGCAGCCTGCACATTCAAAATCATTAATTTCAAGAGGTTTGATCATTTATATATATTTGGATAGACAAACATGTCAAATTGAAATGATCACCTGCAGGATAAACAAGGCTGACCAAGCAAGAGTGCCCGCTACTATCAGAAGGGAACCTATGATCCTCTCTTTACTATCAGTGGCAGCTGCAGATGTCTGGTTATCCTTGGCGGATTGATGATGTGGAGACCAAAACATGTGAACAATAGGACCTTTGTATATCGTCATCAGCATTGCCCCCCCTGCGCACACGATCGTTCCCAATATCTTCGCTTGACTGCGTATCTTTTTTATATTCAAGCGCTCCATCCTGCACAAATACGGATTTCCTATCATGATCCCCCATGTAACATATCAGTGTCCCCTGGAATATATGATTCCAAGAATATAAATGTGGCCAGTGTGAATATTCCATTATTAAAGTAAATTTCTAGTGAACAATTTGCATAGACGCATTCAGAAACGGAATGGAGGGTTTGATGTGAAGAGAAGCAGGAGACATGAAATTATGAAATCATACATACCCTAACAAACCCAGTACAAAAATTTGGCAGAATATAGAAAAAGTGAGCTTGGGTCGCACCTTCCTGCAATGCATTGTAAGTTAATTAACACATGAGTTGATTACATACGTACTGAATTCACAGGTTGTTAAGAGAAGTTGCAAGTACATGAACGGATAGAATAGGTTTACCTTTCAATGAAGAAGGCAAAAGGGGCAAGGAGAACAGTAGCAGCTGCGTGCCTGTACACTACAAGCACAAAGTGGTTCATCCCATCACGAAAGTCATAGCCGGGAGAACATTGCTCAATGCAGAGGCATATGTTGGAGAAGTTAATTTCAAACCCAGGTAGTTCAAATTCTGGTCGATTACAGGTCTGCAGACATGCATTGGGAATATTCCATTATTAAAGTAAATTGCTAGTGAACAATTTGCATAGACGCATTCAGAAACGGAATGGAGGGTTTGATGTGAAGAGAAGCAGGAGACATGAAATTATGAAATCATACATACCCTAACAAACCCAGTACAAAAATTTGGCAGAATATAGAAAAAGTGAGCTTGGGTCGCACCTTCCTGCAATGCATTGTAAGTTAATTAACACATGAGTTGATTACATACGTACTGAATTCACAGGTTGTTAAGAGAAGTTGCAAGTACATGAACGGATAGAATAGGTTTACCTTTCAATGAAGAAGGCAAAAGGGGCAAGGAGAACAGTAGCAGCTGCGTGCCTGTACACTACAAGCACAAAGTGGTTCATCCCTCTGTTAAGAGAAATTTTAGTGATAACATTCATACCCGCATATCCAAACTGCAGGGATATCATCGCTATATAGGGTTTTGATTTATCAATTAGCTTCTCCATTGATAATCAAATAAAAAAACGTACTCGGAAACAACCCACCCTCCGCTTTTCTATCTAGAAATTGCCAGTGCAGAGTGAGGACTGGAGCTTCTCCTCTCCTCTTTGCACTCGCAAGTAATTAACTTTCGGGACACAGAAGGTTTCCTAATCCTCACTGTCTGCATTCATATTTATAGATGAAGAAAACCCAAGATATACTCTGCGAATCCACATAGTTGACATAACTTGCACGCAATAGCAATAACCGCTACCACAAATAAGAAAATCAGATATGGACAATTGCTCCGTATGATATTCGATTTCCTGCGTAATTTAATTTAACCACGGAATGAAGACAGTGTTTTAAACAATGACGTGGTAGATGATGATGAGGCAAGTAAATACGTGAACAAAACAACCCAAAGATATGTAGAGGTTGACGTGTAGAGGAGAAGTGTTGGGATGCCACGTTAGAAAGCAGAAATAAAGAAGAGTAGGTGGGAAAATCCGATTCCGATTGCTATCTTTCTATACGGGACGCGGAAAATAGGCCATGTAACAAATGATTGTGCCAATGTGGCAAAGTTCGTTTTTTCCCCGTGTTCTGTGAGGGGGAACACGATTGAAATATCTACGTTTCTAATTTCCCCACGCAATATGAATCACAACTTTAGGCAGTGAGAAAAGCGTTAGAAGACACATCGTGAAAGGATATGAGGTCACTTTAATCATGAACAAAGATGATCAATATGGTCGGGTCATTTTCGTTAGCGTATACAATTGTCTTTTAAAACTAGCGGAAACACATCAGATTAATGTCATCCTCTAGTATTGAACGACTCAGAAGGATTTGTAAATCAAGATCATGTTGAGATAGTGTCGATGTTTATCTTTAATGGAGAAAAGTGGCATCTAGAATATTGCCTTCTTCACACCGTTCATGTGAGCATCATGTGTTAGAATGATTGCATTATGACGCATTTCGAAATTTTTTAATAAGCAGAACAGAGAATTTCAAAAGGTTTTAAGAGTAGTTTAAAAAATATGATAATTATTATGCTTTATTTCGTCATCCTCGGTGAGTTATCATAATATATTTAAATTTAAATTTGTGGTACAAACTAGCACAGTTTTAAAATGGCTGGTGAACACCGAAAGTTACAACATTCTGGTGAATTGAAACGCACGAAACGCACATAGAACTGAGGAAATCTAAAAATTAATCTTAAATGTGGTAATTCTAAAGGTTAATCACTTAAACGTGGAAATCATATGGTGGTACAATAATTTCTTAATATGATTAGGTAAATGTTAAAAAGTAAACAATAATTTCTTAATATGATTAGGTAAATGTTAAAAAGTAAACAGGTTTACTGATGCATTCAAAAATACAAAGAAGTTATGAAGAGTAAATCACATTCATTGATTTGGGAGGACGACTAAGAATATTCCAACATTTTCAGTTGTTAGCCATCGGATTAGAATTTTAAATTAAAAGGTGATTAATTGTGCCCATCTCCAATAGTTATACGCTTTTCAGCTTAAATATACCTATTTATATATTTTATAAATATTTATATTGCAATATAAAATTATTGCAATACTGCAATATTTTTATAGCAATCTGTTAATGGTTAAGAACATATGTTTCCTCTCAAGAAGTCACAAGTTCAAATCCACCAAACAAATGGTTACTTGGTGTCGTAACCTTAAAATAAGATTATTATTATTAATTAATTAATTAATAAATTTTTATAATTATTTCTATGTACATATTTTGAAAATTATAACTTAAAAAATTAAAATAAATAATTGAATATGTTTTTTTATAAACACTAGTGTAGAATATTATAATTTATATTATTATTTTTTTATATTCTTAAATTCTTAAATTCAATATATGCTTGAAATTACAAGGCCTTCAGTTAGTGCAAGCTACAAGGGTCTTAACATTATCAAACATTTTTTTTTCCAGACCCAATCTCTTCTAATGTAGTGTATAACTTATTTAAAAATGGTTAAGATGATAAAACGTTATAGAAAAAATAAAAGAGGTATGTATTTTAGGATTTTCATATATAAAGATAATAAACAATATTAATTTTTTTTTTAAATTATATATTGGAGTTTATAATAGAAATATAACTTCAACAATAGAGATATTGAGAGGTATTCATAAAATATGAAGGTTTTTATGTATTTGAAGACCAAACCATGAGGTTTGTCATCTCTAACCTAAATTCATTCAACCAACTCAACAAACACATATGTTAAAGTTGTCATTCCCTCCCTAAAAGAATTTGAAAAGGAAGTAATGTGTACAAGTTCCTACCAATGCATATGTGCGCTAGGAACACACATGCACTCTAGGAAATCCCACACATTTTTGGAGCATGTGCATGTTTTTATACATAAGTTTCCATTTGCTTCCATGTCTATCTTTCTCTCCCCCCATCTCTCCCTCACTCTCTCTCTCTCTCCTTCCTTCCCATATCTCTGTCTAACTATACAATCTAATATCTATGACCAATATGATAATATATATAATCACAAAGAATTATAGTAAAGATTTTTTTATATATATAAATAACCATAATATTCTTTAATGATTCTTCGCCATTACTCTTGTCACATTTACGTTTATTCCTATCTTATGACTTCCTTGTTTCCCTTATGATACAAAGAATTTCATTATCCTTCCAATGTTTTTATTATGATGATAAACTCATAGGCATTACATACCTATACGATAAAATATTTATCACCTTAACATAGCTTTTTATAACGTCTTATAGTTATTATTGGAATTGTTGTATAGTCACCCATCATCGTTTACAGTTATATGTCGTATTTATATAACTTATCGAAAGTGACATTTCCTTAAAACCAATATTTGATAACCTATAAAATATATGTTATTACTTAAATGGTGATCTCTATATAAATGTTCGATGAATTGGTTTCTATCTATAGTCCTTCTCCTATGGCTATAGGTTTAAAATTGTTCCTACCATGTGCTTATACATATAGTGTTTAATTTACTTTATACCATATGTTTCTTAATGTTGTCTTATGCTAATTCTTTATATATAAACTCGGGTTTCAATAAGTAGGGTTTATTAAATTATGAAACAACATATTTGGAATGAGTTATCATTGTAAGACAATCATTCACATTACACTTGTCCTTTGACATGACTACTTAGTCTAGAGGAATTCATTTGGGTGCTTTACGAGGTTTAAACTTGTGTTATGGTACATTTTCTCATTTAAACTTCGCCAACTCTTCCGCATTATCCTGTGTCCTCTATGGATAATTTACCATGCAGTGATCCTACATGCACCACATCTTGAGGTTCCCACCTCGAGGAGGGTTATTTAGTTGTTGTCCTAAAACTTGCATATGTGTTGTTTGGTAATGTTGCTATGCATTAGGTTTTCCTGTTGTATCTTTTCATTGTCCTAACTCTCCCACACTTAGCTATTTCTTGCATTCTTCACTTCTTCCTTTGACTTTGTATGCTTCCTAAGAGTTTTCCCCTTTTACGAGTTTACAAAATGCAGGTTTGGATGCCCCCATTCTCATTTTTGTTTCCTAGGAAGCTTGTTGGGTAACACTCTGGGTGTTCGTAGTTTCCTCGTGCCTTCTATGAATGTTTCCAACATTTTCAAGGTTGACGCCTTTAACTGGTAAGAAAACTCTCTTAATCATTTGGGTTTTTCTTGTAACTATGGGGATTGTTTAACTTATTAACATTTTTTGTGTTTTACTCTTAGAAATGATAATTGTTTGTAGTTGGAAATTAATATTACTCCTTCGACGATATCTCTTGTCAACTACTTGTTATTACATATATGTTTACTATTAATCATTGGATGTAGGGTTTATATTAGGTCGCGATAGTTTTTATTTCATCTTTTCTTCGGCAGGGTTATGCCTTAGCCTCGAGGTTTTTCCATTGGTACCCAGTAATCTCAGTGGTCTGATTTTACCATGCCAAGATCAAATGTTTGCCATTTTTCATCTTTGGTTAATGATTGAGACCTTGCATCTTTTTTTATGCACCCTCGTCTATATTTTTAGGACTTCCACTATGATATATTGTGCAAGAGGATTTCACACGGACCTTAGTGGTTACTTTGATTTTCATTTTGTACATATGTTGTAGTTTTACATAATTTTTATTCTTGGGTAATACCTAATGATGGGCCCTTATGATGATGCAAGGGGTACCCATCAGTTATCCGACAACCCAGAACATCCATGTGCGGATTACAACAATTGAAGGAGATACTTTGACACTCTTCTCCTCCATGGAGAGATTATATCTATTGTATATGTAATTTCCATTTCATTAAATGATTTGTGCAACTTACTAGCTCATTTTCTTATTCGTTTTGTAGTTGTCGATACTGCGGTCGCCACGGAGGTCTGGAATACCCATGTACAAAAAGGTATTCAATTTTTAATAATTTATTTGAATTAGTCGTCTGGTTATCTTTTGAATGTAATAATCCTAAAAGTTGGGTGGCTTCATAGACTATTGTCTATGCATGTTATGTCATTGTAAAAATTTGTTTATTGATTTTCCTTTTCCTAGATATATAGTTTATAAATAGACTCTATGC
>SNQJ01S0020400.1:42076-69648 GCA_010110895.2 Picea sitchensis
GTTAAATTTTATATCGAGTTGTCTTTGACTATTTCAATGTACTCTGTAACGACATTCCCTTTTAAATATAGGTACGAGGATATCTGTTTAAATTTGTAATGATTTCCCCCCGGTATACACACACAAACACACTAAAATATTTTGTTAATCGATATAAGTTCATATGTATATAATTCCTTTTCAGTTGTATATTGTGTTTCGATGAGTCTTGTCTCTTCCATACGGATTTCTTATCCATAATTCAGTCCTTAGATTTGTAATTAGGTTCTTACCTATAGCTACTAATAATCTGTTACTGCTATTATAAATCTGTCCGTAAAGTAGAATACATGTTATATTTCCTTTCACAGTTTTCCTATATGAAACATATAATATGCATCTATTTATTGTACATCAAGCATTAAATTCTAATATCATTTTGATTTTTTATTCAAGAGAATTTAACCACATAATTGTACACTAACACAATAAGCATTTAAATGAACAATTTCTAATGAGCATGTTCATCAGAAGAAATAAAACCTGGAACTTTGGGGAAACCACACGTTGAAGACATTGTCCCCCCCAACCTTAGAATAGAGTCGCTATCACCTCTATCACCCCCGATCTGAGTTTGGAATCCAATGGGCTCCCTATGTGGCCTCTTGCAGAATTATGAGCTCTAGTTGATGTGACTAATCTCTCAATGTTCATTGTGTTCAATCAGTTAGTGTGTAGCCTTCTCAATCTATCTGAATCACCTCTTAGGAATGGCATCACAATCCCTTGTCATGAATTATTTTATTTTTCCTAGGACTTGTGACACTTGTCTTGAGCCTCTAGCTCACTGACCACCTTTCAGAATTTACTTTACAAATGTTCACAGATTCTACTATAAACATGGAATCTATCTTTTTGAAGTTAAGTTAACTTCACATCTTATCTCAGTCTGCCACCACTTGGAAAACCCCATTGGATTCCTAACTCCCTCTTTAACAGTTTCTTCAACATGTGCCCCTTTTTCCACATGTGTTTATTTTCATAAAATAATAAGGTTTTACAATTCAATTTTGGTCAATCAACCAATTTGTCTTTTATTTTGGAAAATAATTAAAATTCTAAATTAAAAATTATAATTGAAATAATAATAAAAAATCCAAGTCGTGGGGTATCACATACACCCCCCCTAGAAATTATCACCATCCTCAGTGATAACTAATTTTCATCAATATCAATCTGGAAAAAAAATGGATATGCTTCCCACATATTACTTTTCATTTCCCAGGTAACCTCTTCTGGACTAAGGCACTTCCATTGCACCTTTATCTATCCTACGACTCGATTCCAGAGTGTAACTTACCTCTTGTCAAGAATACGATCTTGTTCTACTGAGAACTCTCCCATGGGTTCCATCTGTATCATTTTCCAATCAACAACGTGAATAGGGTCATGTATATACTTTTTCAATAACGAAACATGAAAAACATCATGTACTTTTACCATAGATGGAAGTGCAAGTTGATAAGCTATTGGTCCTATTCGAACAACTATCTCGAATGGGACACAATATCTAGATTCTAACTTAGTATACATGCCTAGCCATAAATGTAACTTCCCCGGCCATCAACCCCACTGTTGGGCAATGCTACTACGCAAAAACATTCTCATACATATATACTTATAAATAATATGCATTAGATTAAATTAAGACATTTAACATTGGATTTACTGTTGTCATACAAGACTTGAACAAAATTGACAACAATTTAAACTTTCAATGAAATACATGATAACATTTCAAGACATAGACATACATCAAATATAAATTAAGTACAAAATTAATACTTATCTTTTAAACTAGCGTAATGCCAGCAATTGTGTGCAGGCCTTCCATGAAAATCCAAGCTTTAGACCGCGCTGCTCATCACTCTCAACACTAGGTCACCCCCGAGTTGGGATTAAGCTCCATCGAGCAAGGGAATCCTAGGCTAGGCAAGGTCAACAAAAGACACACACTTTATGAGGAAGGGTTCTCTCCTAGGAGCCACTTATGCCCACTACTCATAGACTCTCATTCTCCACATGCATGTCCCACCCCAAGAGTATACACCTTCATTGTCACCAAGATAGTCCTTCAGCTGCTAAACCTCCCTTGCATTGGGCTTCAACAATAGGCTGGACCAGAATTATCCGAGATTTGTGGCAGCTACAAGACCCCTTCCAAGAGTTCTCACTTCCTCCTCGCACTCTCACCTAGAGAGAGTCGCTCACAGGCATGAAAACCCACCTCTTCAAACAAAACCACTTCTCTCACCTCGAGAGAGTGTTGCACACAGGCCTGATAGCCTTCTTCTTCATCTCTGTTCCAGCACAAGGAGGACAACAGATGGCTCATCTAGGAACATTTGAAGGTAAAAAATCACACTCAGCCAAGGGACTATGTGGCCACAAAAACCCAAAGTTAAAACACACATGACATAGACAATTACAGTATGCTCAGGTTTCTCAAAATACAACAACCCAAACAGTTAAGAACAAACTCGTATTTGCAGTGTGGATAAAATGGTTCACAGGACACAAAGGAGACACAACTCACTCCATGGGTTTTCCACAGGTTTTCAAGGGGCGTGACAGGGAAATTATGCAGAGGTCGATGATAGATACCAAACGTAGAGACTGGATGAAATCTGTGAGAATACACTAGTTGATCACAGAGGTCTCACGCTTTCAGTTTTCAGAGCTATGTGAGGTATGCAACAATCATACATTGACTCCCAACGGTTCAGACAACGGATGGCATAATGGAGTACGAACCCCGAAATCAACTGTCGCTTCAAATTTTAATTGCATGCACCCAGTTCGACACTTGTCTTCCTGCAGCTGCATGCGTTCTCTTTTGCACACGTTGGAGATGCAGGCGTTGCCTCTCCCAGGACTTAGGATAAAAACATGTTTTGTCACACAACTTTAGAATAATAATAAAATATTATTATCAAGGACTTAATCCCCTAATATTAGGCCCTCTTTCTAACCTTTCAGCCCCCTTTCCTTTACCCATTCTATGGAATCTTAGTCCCCATCACTTTTTCTTCGTGGTTGGTCGACACGCAATGATGTTTATATATTACATTAATGATCTGCATAATTACATATACAAAATCAGGCTCCTGGCCTTAATACTTAGGCTCTCCGACCTAATAAACACATAATCCCACTAGGTTATCAATACTCGACTCACCAACCTACAAAACATGATTACAATTCATAATATAACTAGGGCACTATTGGGGAATATTACAATCCCCTCCTCTTAGTTTTGCACTGTCCTGAGTGAATCTCTTTACACAGCATCAACAAGATTTTCAAAATATTCAAAAAGATGTGTGTATTCTACCCGCATAACATTCTCATGCTCCCATGTCGCATCCTCAGGACTGTACCAGGTCCACTAGACCTTTACAAGCCCTATGGCTTGATTCCAGAGCTGTTTGATTTTCCAGTCCAATATGCACACAGGATGCACTTGCAGTACACCTTGTTACTCCACATGAATCACATTCCAATCAATTACATGATTAACATCAAGTATATATATCTTAAGAAATGAAACATGAAACACATTATGTACAGTCATGGATGCAGGTAATGCAAGCATATATGCAATTGGCCTAATCATTTCTAGGATTTCAAATGGCTCACAAAATCTGGCTGCCAACTTGGAGTATCTTCCCAGCTTCAGGGAAGTTTTATTGGCTTTTACTTTCAGGAAAACATGGTCAACCACTTTAAAATATTTCTAGGTCTTGTTCTTATCAACATAACTTTTCTGTCTGTCTTGGGAAGCCTTTAAATTCTGTTTAATTTTTAGCATTTTCTCTTCCATTTCCTTGAGCAGCTCAGGCCCAATTACTTCCCTATCAACTGGATTATCCCAGCATATTGGAGTATTGCACTTTCTGCCATAAAGTGGTTGAAATGGGCTCATCTTCAATGATGCTTGATACCCATTATTGTAGGTGAATTCTACCAAGTGTAGGTAATATTCCCATTTCAATGGTTTGCCCATCACATACATCCTCAGTATGTCTTCTATCACTCGATTCACCCATTTTGTCTACCCATTAGACTCGAGAACTAAGGACTCCTACCAGTCCTTCGTTGCATGCATCTATGTACACCACAAAATCTTCATTCGTATCTACAATACTCAGGATTGGAGCACTGGATAACAATTGGTTCAATTGTTGGAAGCTTCTCTCACAATCCTTCATCCACTGAAACTTCTTCTCCTTCCTTTGCAAGGAAGTGATAGGGTGAGATATCCTCGAGAACCCTACGATAAACCTTCTGTAATAAACAACTAGAACCATAAAGGATATGACTTCTTTCACATTCTTAGGTGCTGACGATTCTCTAATGGCCTCAATATATTCAGGATCTATGACTATCCCATATTTCGAAATAATATGCCCCAAGTAATGGATCTTCTCTTGATAAAACGAGCACTCGCTCAACTTGGCATACAGTTGGTGATCTCTTAGCACCTGTAACACCATCCTAATATGCTTCTCATGCTCTTCCTCTGACTTGGAATACACCATAATGTCATCCAGGAAGACTACAACAAACTTGTCTAGATAGTCCCTAAATACACCATTCATTAAGCACATGAAAACAACGAGTATGTTCGATAGTCCAAATGGCACCACTGTGAACTCGTAATGACCATACCTTTTTCTAAAGGTGGTCTTGTTGATGTATTCATCCTTTATCCTTACTTGGTGATATCCCGACCTAAGATCTATCTTTAAAAATATCTTTGCATCCTTCAACTAATCGAAGAGGTCATCAATCCTCGACAGAGGATATTTTTTCTTTACAGTTACTTTGTTCAATTGTCTGAAATCGATACACAATCTCAGCGTCCCATCCATCTTCTTCACGAACATGACCGAGGCACCCCAAGGTGACTCACTTGGGCATATATACCCCTTCTTCAGAAGCTCTTCAACATGTAATTGTATCTCTTTCATCTTTTGCGTACTCATTCTGTAAGGAGATTTCGACACTGGAGTGGCTCCAGGCATTAGGTTACATAGACGTTAATATCTCTTTTTGGAGGTAGTCCAGGTACCTCTTGAAATACATCTCCAAAATCCTTTAGTACCGCGCATTAAATCCAATCTTTGAGTCTTCATCCTTAGATGTTTCCTCCACATGGGATGTAAATAATTGACAGCCTTTCCTGTAGCACTTCTTCAGCTGCATTGCTGAGATTTCTCTGATAGCAGCAACTCTAGGAATTCCTTGGACTGTTCTTTGATTCCCTTCCTCATCCAGGCAAGTGAATTCCCTGTTATGACAGTCCAAGATGGCATGGTATTGGTCCAACAAGTCCATCCCAATTAGACAGTCATAAGAACCTAAAGACATAACATTTAATTCATCCTTTGTGCACAATCTATTCATGTCCATAAGATAGGACTTAACTAACTCAGTGAATTTCCTCTTGGTTCCAATAGCTAGCTGCACTAACCAAGAATTTTCATGTTTGTTTCTCAACAATTTCAAACTTTCCACCACTTTAGGATCTATATAACTATGGCTAGCCCCTGAATGAATTAAAATAGTAAAGACACAGTTGTTAATCATACCTTCCACTTCAATCATGTGCGACTGAAATTCATCTTGCTTGTTTTCCAAGGCTGTGTAGATCCTTGGCATTCTACTGTCCATGTCCTCCATTGTTTCATCCTACCGTACATTGTGCACAACTCTCACTTTATCATTTATGTGGGGTCAATCTATGTACCTATGGTTCCCTTTACAACCCCAACATTACATAGGTGACGGTCTTGGCATTTGCCCACCTACTTCTACCTTCCTGGGCTCTCTAAAAGATGGTTGTCCCTGAGGATTGTTTCTAAAAAAGGGTGGTTTAGTTCCCTTCTTCCTCTGATCCATATGGAATTTCTTCTTGTCTTCCCAAGCCTTCCGAAAAGTAGGCTTCTTTCTTTGTTTCTCATATAAGAATTTCTCTCTTCTTATCATTTCTTCCATAGTTTTTGGGTCATCATACTGGATCTTGTCCCCAATGGAAGGTGGCAGTCCACTCAGATACCTTTGAATCTTGACAGTCTCATCTTTGATGAATGGAACATACTTCAGCAATTCCAAAAATCTTCGTTCGTATTCATCAATGGTCATGCTTCCGAGCTTGAGTTCAAAGAACTCTTTCATCTTTCTATCATAGTATCTTTTAGTCAAATATTTATTATTGAAATATCTCTTGAATTCTTTCCAAGTGATATCTTTCTCTCTAATGTGTTGCACCTGCACAAGTTGATTCCACCACATGGATGTTTTTCCTTTCAATTGATACATCACAATTCTTCCTTCTGCATGAGAGGAATAATTCCGTCGTTGGAAATATTTCCTCATGCCGAGCAACCAAGTTTCAACATCTTCCTCCTTTTGTTCTCCATCAAATGTAGGAAGATTAATCTTGTTCATTTATCCCTTTAGTTCATCCACTCCAGTTATCATGTTCTTTCTGGTAGGAGATGGGCTTGAACTACTATGTGCCCTCCTCTTGGAGCGACCTTGGGAGTGATGATGGTGTTTAGCAACACTCCTTGATCTTCTTCCCTCAGAATTCATGTGACTCTCGGTTTTGCTCGAGTCTCTCTCCTGGTCCAACTTATTTTCTATTCTCTCTGGAATCTTCATCAACTTTAAGTTGAATTCACCTTGTTTATCCTGAGCTTTCCTAATATTTTTGCTATCTATTCGGTGAGTTTGGGCATCTTTCTACAATTTTTCAATGATCTTCATCATATTCCCTTCGTTATCTATCACTTCTCCATTCCCATTGGAGTTCGACCCTTCAACTCCCAAATGAACATCCATCCCTTTAGCTTCGTTCTCTGAACTGGAAGAATTCTATGTCTCTTGCATTTCTCTGTGCTCAGTAGTAGCTCTATCTGGTTCTATCACTCGCTAAGCTTCTGCAAACACAACATGCAGACAACTAGAATTTTTCAGGCCACCAATCCTTAACAAATTCCATAGAATTCATAGACAAATCTGACTCAAGAAAATGTTCATTTTCCATTCTTTGTGATTGTCGTTCAATCAAGAATCCCCGCAGATTTCTACTTTAATAACACTGTTCTGCTAATTTTTCGAGCACTAGCCCCTTTCTCTCAGTTCCCCAACCCCCACAACCATGGGTTATGACCAGGTACTAGATCAATAAGCGCATACTCAGGCATTCAGCCTTCGTCTTCAAAAGGTTTCCCAGCATAACACAACAGTCATTCGGAGTTCCAAGTTACCGAAATCGCGCAGTAGGTTGGATCAATGGTCCATGTCTACCCAGCATCCAACAAATGACACTCTCTATGGAACCTCATCGGTCTGAGTTCCAGGACTTCGAAAGATTTCACATCTGCACACCCCGAACACTTTCACGACACTTTGTTGATGTCATTACGTCGCATTACTTACACTTTTCCAAATTGTGGGGGCATGCAACGGTGGTTTGGAGTAACCCGCCTTTCATCCCACAATTCTTCTGATGCTCACACGTAAACCCTCGGTGAAACCATGGTTTGTATTGCAGGACCACCTTGGATAATTAGCTTTTGTTCAACTTGGGTCCCCGCAATGCCTTCTGGTCATTGATCCTGATGTCTCATGATCAACGCCATTGTGGGTCCTCTGACATTTAACTATGTTACGTAAACTTGAGCCCCACTAACCTTGCTCACACAGGATGCCACATGGTGGAAGACTAGTGACTGACTTATATCCCAATCATATGGGTGTCACACGTCACGTTCCATATGTAATTTCAAACTTCTATGAGTTCAAAACCCACTGGCATGTGGCACACATCCCATGTGTCCACATCCATCCAAGTGATGTCATCATGACTCACTAATTCACCTCTTCGGGAGCTTTCTCCCTTCACCACTGCATTTTACCTTTCGACATTGCCTTTATCCAATGGTTGATCTCTCCTCTCCAGATCTACGATGTAGATCCACTTGAGAGCTTCGTGTTTCATCCCTTCTCTTGTTTCTGGCATCAAAATTCACTGAAGTTGCGAAGTTCGAAGGGCTTCCATCTTAACTCCTCTACACCTTCCATAGATCTCACGATCGTAAGGGATTTCCCTTCCTTCCGAAGAGATCCTACGACGCAAAATATACTCTGTTACTCTGTGGATTTCCAAAGGAATTCACGGCTAACTACCTCGTAACACTACCAGATTTGATAGTCATGAAGGATTCTCCTTCTCTCGATGGATCTTATGGTTCCAACACCCCAAGTGTTGAGTTCTCTCTCTCTCTATGGTCAAATACCACACCGGTTGTGGTTTTATTCTATCGCTACTCCTCCCGAGCATCATAACATGACCAAGTAACCCCTTGGCACTCAGAAACATTCTAAGGTTTGAAATTGGTTCCATTTGAACACCATTTCCACTTGAAACCTTGGATCCAAAGACAACTTATCCGACCCAGCCAGGATCAGCGTTGAAACTATGGCTCTGATACTACATTGTAACGTCCCCGACCATCAACCCCACTGTCGGGAAATGCTACTATGCGGAAACATTCTCATACATATATACTTATAACAAATATGCATTAGATCAAATTAATACATTTAACATGGATTTACTGCTATCACACAGACTTAAACAGAATTAACAAAAATTCACACTTGCAACAAAATACATGATAACATTTCAAGACACAAACATACATCACATATAAATTAAGTACAAAATCAATACTTATCTTTTAAACTGGCGTAACACCACCAATTGCGTGTAGACATTCCACGAACCTCCCAGCCTTAGATCACACTACTCATCACTCTCAGCAGTAGGTCCCCCTGAGTTGGGACTAAGCTCCACCGGGAAAGGGAATCCTAGGCTAGGCAAGGTCTACATAAGACACATAGTTTGTGAGGAAGGGTTCTCTCCCAGGAGCCACTTATGCCCACTTCTCACAGACTCTCATTCCACACATGCCTATCCCACCCCAGGAGTATACACCTTCATTGTCACCAAGACAGTCCTTCAGTTGCTAAACCTCCCTTGCCTTGGGCTTCAATAGCAGGCCGAACCAGAATTCGTTGAGCTCCGTGGAAGATACATGACCCCTTCCATGAGTTCTCACTCCCTCCACGCACTCTCTCACATGGAGAGAGTCACTCACAGGCCTCACAACCTGCCTCTTCAACCACAACCACCTCTCTCACCTGGAGAGAGTGTTGCACACATGCCTGTCATCCTGCTTCTTTAGCTCCATTCTAGCACAAGGAGGAAAACAAATGGCTAAGATAGGAACATATGACGGTAACAAATCACACTCAGCCAAGGGACTGCATGGACACAATAGACTAAAGTTAAAACACACACAACATAGAAAATGATGGTATGTTCTGGTTTCTCAGAAGACAACAACCCAAATAGTTAATCACAGACTTAGATTTGCAGTGTGGATAATCCGATTCACAGGACACACAGGAGACATGGCTCAGTCCATGATTTTTCCACTGGTTTTAAGGGGGCATGATAAGAAAATTATGCAGAGGTCGATGATGGAGACCAGATGCAGAGACTGAACGAAATTCGCGGGAATACACCAGTCGATCACATAGGTCTCAGAATTTAGGTTTTTAGAGCTATGTGAGGTATGCAACAATCAGACATTGACTCCCAGTGGTTAATACAACGAATGACATAATGGAGGATGAACCCCCAACTTATTTGATGCTTCATCTTTTAACTGCATGCACCTAGGTCGAGACTTGTCTTCCTGGAGATGCATGCGTTCTCTTTTGCACACGTTGGAGCTGCATGTGTTTCCTCTCCCAGGACTTAGGATAAAAACATGTTTTGTCACAAAGATTTGGAATAATAATAAAATATTATTCTCAAGGACTAAAGCCCCTAAGATTAGCCCCTATTTCCAACCTTTCATCCCCCTTTCCCTTACCCATTCTGTAGAAGTTTAGTCCCCCGTCACTCTTTCTTCATGGTCGGTCGACACGCAGCGATGTTTATATATTATATTAATGATATGCATAATTACATATACAAAATCAGGCTCTTGGCCTTAATACTTAGGCTCTCATGCCTAATAAACACATAATCCCACCAACTTATGAATACTCGGCTCACCAGCCTACAACACATGATTACAATTCATAAACATGATTACAATTCATAATATAACTGGGGTACTACTGAGGAATATTACAATAAATAACTCCTTTTAGGTTTGACTCTAATATACACATGATCTCCAACATTGAACTCTCTTAGAGTCCTTTTTGCATCAACATAACGTTTTTTCTTTTCCTGAGCTACTTTCATGTTTTGTTGTACCTGTTTCACTACAAGTTCCATTTCTTTTAACATATCTAGTCCTATCATCAATCTATTTACAAGATTACTCAATGAAACATGTGTATTAGATTTTCTTCCATATAAAATTTCAAAAGGACTAAGTTTTGTTGAAGATTGTTAATGATTGTAATAAGAAAAATCAACTAAATAAAAATATTCTTCCCATTTAATAGGTCTGTCCATTACATCCATTCTAAGCATGTGTTCAAGAATCTGGTTATTTCTTTCACTTTTCCCATCCATTTGTGGATGATAAGAAGTAATAAAATTCAATTGGGTATCTAACCCTTTAAATAAATCCTTCCAAAAAATTCTGGTAAACTTAACATCTCTATCAGATATTATAACTTTAGAGATTCCATGTAACCTGAATATTTCAGTCATCAATATTTCTACAATATTAATAGCCTTGTAGGTTGATTTCACAGGTATAAAGTGTGTTTCCTTACTTAATTTATCAACCACAACCATAATTGAGTCATTTTGTTTACTACTTCTAGGAAAACCAATAATAAAATCCACACATCACTTCCCACTTCCATTTTTAAATGGGTAAAGGTTATAGTAGTCCAGTTGGATGTTGGTGTTCAACTTTAACTAGTTGGCACTCTAAACATCTATCTAGATATTTAGTAGTTTCACCTTTCATATTTGGCCAATATAATTTTTTTCTCAGCATAGTAATCAATTTCTTGTAACATGGATGTCAAGAATATTGTTTCTTATGTAGTTCATATAGAATTAACAACATAATTTCATTCAATTCTGGTACATATAATCTATTTTTATACATTAACAATCCACTTTTCAAGAATCTAAAGTCTGATTTTTCTATTCTTATTGAATCATCAGAAATCTTTAACTTAATATTTTGATATTCTGGGTCTTTTTCAGCTGCTATCCTTACCCTTTCTTCTAAATATGTTTCATAATTACTTCTAGTAACTGTATATATCATATTTGCATGCCTACTTGATGCATCATCCACCTTATTTTCTTTTTCGTTTATGTGTTTTATCTCAAAATCATACTCGCTTAAGAAGGCTAACCACCTTGTGTGGCAATAATTTCAATTTTTTTATCAAACATATATTTTAGAGCGATGTTATCTATAAACAATGAAAAATTTCAGCCCACGAGATTGTGTCACCACATATTTAATGCATGTATTATTACAACCATTTCAAAAGCATGTGTTCCACAATTTTCTTCATGTTTCTTTAATTTCCAAGATTCATAAGCAATAACATGGTTTTCTTGCATTAACACACCACCAAGCCCTTCGGGGCATCCATCCATACGTACCGCAAATTCCTTATCTAGATTTGTTAATTTTAATATAGGAGTTGTAGTTAAAAGTCATTTTAATTTGTTAAAACTTTCATGACATTTCTCGGACCAGATGAACTTAGTTCCTTTCTTTTGTAATGATGTTATAGGATATGCAATCTTAGAGAACCCTTGTATAAATTTCTTGTAATAGCCAGTTATACCTATAAAGGATCTTATGTCCGAAACATATTTAGGTTCAGGCCAATTCATTATATTCTTTATTTTGTCTGGATCAATTCTTGTACCTTCCTTGGAGATTATATGTCCCAAATACTAAATTTGATCTTTATAGCATTCACACTTAATTAGCTTTGCATATAATTTATGTTCTCTTAGTATTTGTAGTACTATTATTAAGTGTTCTTCATGCTCCTTTTCAGCCTTTGAATAAATGAGTATATCGTTTATAAAGACAATCACAAATTTATCTAGACACTTTCCCAAAATATTGTTCATCAAGCACATGAATGTGATTGGGGCATTAGCCAGCCAAAAAGGTATTATGACAAATTCTTAGTGTCCATACCTCGTTCTAAAAGTCATTTTATAAATATCTTTGTCCTTTATGCTAACTTGATGATAACCAAAACATAACTCAATCTTAGAAAATATTGTAGCTCCCCATACTTGATCAAACAAATTATCGATACAAGGTAACGTGTATCTATTTTTAATAGTCATTTTATTAACTTGTCTATAATCAATACAGAGACGTAAAGTTCCATCTTTCTTTCTCACAAAAAGTATTGGTTCTCCCCATGGAGACACACCTAGTCGAATATATTCCTTATCTATCAATTCTTGCAATTAACTTTTTAATTCATTTAACTCTAGGATATTCATCCTATAACGATATTTTGAAGTAGGTACTAATCTAGGTATCAAGTCTATGGAAAAATCTATTTCTCTGTTAGGAGGTAGTATGGGAATATCCTGTAATACATACTGAAATTCCTATAATATGGGAAAGTTATCTATCTCCTTATTATTTTCCTCTTTTTCATTATAATTTATGTGTACCACAAGTATTTTGCACCCTTTTTGGATACATATTTTAACTTGTAAGGCTGTTATTTCTCTAATACTAACAGGTCTTGATACTTATTTAATGTTTATATTGTTACCCCTCTCATCTACACATGTAAATGATTTATTTTAACAATCTAAAACCAACTTAATTTTTTCCATCTAATCCATATCGATTAGCACATAATAAGACCCTAAAGGTAATATGTTTAAGTCTATCTGTGTTTTAATTTCATCCATACGAAGTTCGTAGTTTTTTAACAACATTTGTAATCCTCCTTTTCATTCCTATAGCTAGTTGTACTAAAGATTTTTCAAACTTTTATTTTTGTAACTTACATATTTCTACAACTCTTGGTGAAATATAACTCAAACTAACACCTGGATATATTAAAAAAATAACTGGTTGGTTATGTATCATACCTTCAATTTCCACCATTGAAGTCTAATGATTTTCCTATCGATTTTCCAAGGTTGTGTTGAGTTTTTGTGTAGACCTTTCTAGTTCACCAACTATAGTCGATTCCTATTATCTTTTCACATTACAATTTCCCTTCTTCCTGAGAGAAAAATATTTATAGTAATGGGGACCACTACATTCCCAACATTTTACAGTTATTTTTGGGAATTTTCCTTAGTGAATAAGGTTGGGGGTTTGGTACCCTTATTTTCAGGCTGATTGAAAGTTTTACTAAATCTAAACTTATTACCTCCTTGGAATATCTTATCAACATTATTATTAGAGTAAGATCCCCCTTTATTCTTAGGGTCAAACCTCTCAACCTTTTTCCCATTCCAATTCCTTGAGTTCTCATTTCTGTTTTTATACTGTTCAAAACAAAGTTTGGCTTTACTCACGGTTTCCTCCAATGTTTTTGGATAATCAAATTCAATTCGATCTTTATAATAACTGGGTAAGAAACTCAGAAATCACTAAATCTTTGATTTTTCATCCAGAATGTAAGGAACATAACGCAACAAACTTAGAAATTTACTGCATAAATATTTCATTGTAATATTTCCCAGTTTCAGTTCATAGAACTCCTTGGCTTTATTCTCAAAATATTGTTCAGACATGTATTGTTTCTCAAAATATCTCTTAAAGGTTTTCTAGGTGATTTTTATTTCCTTAATACTTTTCACTATTTTTATATCATGCCACCATATGTCTGTTTTTTATGTCATATTGTAAATAGACATCTGTGCTTTAAGATCACTTGAGTAATTGTAGATTTGAAAATATTTCAGCATACCAGAGATCCATGCCTCTGCTTCTTCACTAGTCTCCACTTCCCCATTGAAGGTTGGTGGCTTAATATTCTTAAACTATCCCATAACTTCATCATGTTGCCTAGGTTTCCTTTTGGATCTTTGTTTAGGACTAGAACTACTTTCAGTAGATGTTTCCATTTCTTCCATATATTTTTATACTAACTCTATTTCTTATTCAAGATACTCCAATTTTCTTGCTTTCTTCTTTGGTTTCGATATCTTTGAATTGATGGAATTATGTCCCTTATTTTTATCAACAATTTGATTNGATTGTTTCTGAAAAAGGGTGGCTTAGTTCCCTTCTTCCTCTGATCCATCTACAATTTCTTCTTGTCTTCCCAAGCCTTCCGGAAAGTAGGCTTCTCTCTTTGTTGCTCATATAAGAATTTCTCTCTTCTTATCGTTTCTTCCATAGTTTTTGGGTCATCATACTGGATCTTGTCCCCAATGGAAGCTGGAAATCCACTCAGATACCTTTGAATCTTGACAGTCTCATATTTGATGAATGGAACATACTTCAATAATTCCAAAAACCTTCATTCGTATTCATCAATGGTCATGCTGCCCAGCTTGAGTTCAAAGAACTCTTTCATCTTTTTGTCATAGTATCTTTTAGTCAAATATTTATTATCGAAATATTTCTTGAATTCTTTCCCAGTGATATATTTCTCTCTAATGTGCTACACCTGCACAAGTTGATTCCACCATGTGGATGCTTTTCCTTTCAATTGATACATCGCAATTCTTCCTTCTGCATGAGAGGAATAATTCTACCGTTGGAAATATTTCCTCATGCCGAGCAACCAAGTTTCAGCATCTTCCTCCTTCTTTTGTTCTCCATCAAATGTAGGAGGATTAATCTTGTTCATTTATCCCTTTAGTTCATCCACTCCAGTTCTCATGTTCTTTTTGGTAGGAGATGGGCTTGAACTACTGTGTTCCCTCCTCTTGGAGCGACCTTGGGAGTGATGATGGTGTTTAGCAGCACTCCTTGATCTTCTTCCCTCAGAATTTGGGTGACTCTCAGTTTTTCTCAAGTCTCTCTCCTGGTCCAACTTATTTTCTATTCTCTCTGGAATCTTCATCAACTTTAAGTTGAATTCACCTTGTTTATCCTGAGCTTTCCTAAGATTTTTTCTATCTATTCGGTGAGTTTGGGCATCTTTCTGCAATTTTTCAATGATCTTCATCATATTCCCTTCCTTATCTATCTCTTCTCCATTCCCATTGGAGTTAGACCCCTCAACTCCCAAATGAACATCCATTTGTTTAGCTTCGTTCTCTAAACTGGAAGAATTCTATGTCTCTTGCATTTCTCTGTGCTCAGTAGTAGCTCTATCCAGTTCTATCACTTGTTAAGCTTCTGCAAACACAACATGAGGACAACTAGAATTTGTCAGGCCACCAATACTTAACAAATTCCCCAGAATTCATAGACAAATCTGACTCAAGAAAACGTTCATTTTCCATTCTCTATGATTGTCGTTCAATCAAGAATCCCCGTATATTTCTACTTTCATAACACTACTCTGCTAAGTTTTTTGGCACTATCCCCTTTCTCTCAGTTCCCCAACCCACACAACCATGGGTCATGACCAGGTGCTAGATCAATAAGCGCATACTCGGGCCTTCAACCTTTGGCTTTAGAAGGTTTTCTAGCATAACACAATAGTCATTCAGAGTTCCAAGTTACCGAAATTGCATAGTAGGTTGGATCAACGGTCCACGTCTACCCAACATCCAATGACTGACACTCTCTATGGAACCTCATTGGTCTGAGTTCCGAGACTTCGGGACTTCGAAAGATTTCACATCCACACACCCTGAACACTTTCACGACACTTTGTTGATTTCATTACATCACATCACTTACACTTTTCCAAATTGTGGGGGCATGCAATGGTGGTTTGGAGTAACCCGGCTTTCATCCCACAATTCTTCTGACACTCACACATAAACCCTCGGTGAAACCACGGTTTGGATTACGGGACCACCTTGGATAATTAGCTTCCGTGCAACTTGGGTCCCCGCAATGCCTTCTGGTCATTGATCCTGATGTCTCATGATCAACGCCATTGTGGGTCCTCCGACATTTAAATACGTTACGTAAACTCGATCCCCACTAACCTTGCTCACACAGGATGCCACACGGTGGAATACTAGTGACTGACTTGTGGCCCAATCAGATGGGTGTCACACGTCACATTCCATATGTAATTTCAAACTTCTACGAGTTCAAAACCCACTAGAATGTGGCACACATCCCATGTGTCCATGTCCATCCAAGTGACATCATCATGACTCACTAATTCAGCTCTTCGGGAGCTTTCACCCTTCACCACTACATTTTACCTTTCGACATTGCCTTTATCCAATGGTTGATCTCTCCTCTCCAGATCTATAATGTAGATCCACTTCGGAGCTTTGTGTTTCATCCCTTCTCTTGTTTCTAGCATCAAACTTCACTGAAGTCGCGAAGTTAGAAGGGCTTCCATCTTAACTCCTTTACACCTTCCACAGATCTAACGATCATAAGGGATTTCCCTTCCTTCTGAAGCAATCCTACGGTGCAAAACAGACTCTGCTACTCTGCGGATTTCCAAAGGAATTCACGTCTAACTACCTCGCAACACTACCAAATCTAACAGTCGTGAAGGATTCTCCTTCTCCCGATGGATCCTATGGTTCCAACACCCCAAGTGTTGAGTGCTCTCTCTCTCTATGGTCAAATACCATGCCAGCTGCAGTTTTATTCTACCGCTACTCCTCTCGAGCATCATAACATGACCAAGTAACCCCTTGGCACTCAGAAACATTCTAAGGTTCGAAATTGGTTCCATCTGAACACCATTTCCACTCGAAACCTTGGATCCAAATATGACTTATCCAGCCCATCCAGGCTCAGCGTTGAAACTATGGTTCTAATACTACATTGTAACGTCCTCGGCCATCAACCTCACTGTCGGGAAGCGCTACTACGCGGAAACATTCTCATACATATATACTTATAATGAATATTCCTTAGATCAAATTAAGACATTTAACATGGATTTACTGCTATCACACAGACTTAAACAGAATTAACAACAATTCAAACTTGCAACGAAATACAAGATAACATTTCAAGACATAGACATACATCACATATAAATTAAGTACAAAATCAATACTTATCTTTTAAACTGGTGTAACACCACCAATTGCGTGTAGACCTTCCATGAACCTCCCAGCCTTAGACCGCGCTACTCATCACTCTCAGCAGTAGGTCACCCCCGAGTTGGGACTAAGCTCCACCGGGAAAGGGAATCCTAAGCTAGGCAAGGTCAACGTAAGACACATAGTTTATGAGGAAGGGTTTTATCCCAGGAGCCACTTATGCCCACTTCTCACAGAATCTCATTCCCCACATGCCTATCCCACCCTAGGAGTATACACCTTCATTGTCACCAAGACATTCCTTCAACTGCTAAACCTCCCTTGCCTTGGGCTTCAACAGCAGGCCGAACTGGAATTCGTCGAGCTCCGTGGAAGCTACAGGACACCTTCCAGAAGTTCTCATTCCCTCCACGCACTCTCTCACATGGAGAGAGTTGCTCACAAGCCTCACAACCTTCCTCTTCAACCACAACCACCTCTCTCACCTGGAGAGAGTGTTGCACACATGCCTGACATCCTGCTTCTTCAGCTGCATTCTAGCACAAGGAGGACAACAAATGGCTAAGCTAGGAATAGATGATGATAACAAATCACACTCAACCAAGGGATTGTGTGGACACAATAGAATAGAGTTAAAACACACATAGCATAGACAATGATGGTATGCTCTGGTTTCTCAGAAGACAACAACCCAAATAGTTAATCACAGACTTAGATTTGCAGTGTGGATAATCCAATTCACAGGACACATAGGAGACATGGCTCAATCCATGATTTTTCCATTGGTTTTAAGGGGGCATGATAAGAAAATTATGCAGAGGTCGATGATGGAGACCAAACGCAGAGACTGAACGAAATTCGCGGGAATACACCAGTCGATCACATAGGTCTCAGAATTTCGGTTTTTAGATCTATGTGAGGTATGCAGCAATCAGACGCTGACTCCTAGTGGTTAATACAATGAATGACAGAATGGAGGATGAACCCCCAACTTAGTTGACGCTTCATCTTTTAACCGCATGCAACCAGGTCGACACTTGTCTTCCTGGAGCTGCATGCGTTCTCTTTTGCACACGTTGGAGCTGCATGCATTGCCTCTCCCATGACTTAGGATAAAAACATGTTTTGTCACAGAGATTTGGAATAATAATAAAATATTATTCTCAAGGACTAAAGACCCTAGGAATAGCCCCTCTTTCCAACCTTTCAGCCTAGCCCCTCTTTCCAACCTTTTAGCCCCCTTTCCCTTACCCATTATGTAGAAGCTTAGTCCCCCATCACTCTTTCTTCATGGTCGGTTGACACGAAGTGATGTTTATATATTATATTAATGATATGCATAATTACATATACAAAATCAGGCTCCTGGCCTTAATACTTAGGCTCTCGGGCCTAATAAACACATAATCCCACCAACTTATGAATACTCGACTCACCAGCGTACAACACATGATTACAATTCATAAACATGATTGCAATTCATAATATAATTGGGGCACTACCGAGGAATATTACAATAAATAACTCCTTTTAGGTTTGACTCTAATATACACATGATCTCCAACATTGAACTCTCTTAGAGTTCTTTTTGCATCAACATAACATTTTTTCCTTTCATGAGCTACTTTCATGTTCTGTTGTACCTGTTTCACTACTAGTTCCATTTCTTTTAACATATCTAGTCCTATCATCAATCTATTTACAAGATTACTCAATGAAACATGTGTATTAGATTTTCTTCCATATAAAATTTCAAAAGGACTAACTTTTGTTGAAGATTGTTAATGATTGTCATAAGTAAAATCAACTAAATACAAATATTCTTCCCATTTACTAGGTCTGTCCATTACATCCATTCTAAGCATGTGGTCAAGAATCTGGTTAGTTCTTTCACTTTTCCCATCCATTTGTGGATGATAAGAAGTAATAAAATCCAATTGGGTACCTAACCCTTTAAATAAATCCTTCCAAAAAATTCTAGTAAACTTAACATCTCTATCAGATATTATAACTTTAGAGATTCCATGTAACCTGAATATTTTAGTCATCAATATTTCTACAATATTAATAAGCTTGTAGGTTGATTTCACAGGTATAAAGTGTGTTTCCTTACTTAATTTATCAACCACAACCATAATTGAGTCATTTTGTTTACTACTTCTAGGAAAACCAGTAATAAAATCCACACATCACTTCCCACTTCCATTCTGAAATGGGTAAAGGTTATAGTAGTCCAGTTGGATGTTGGTGTTCAACTTTAACTAGTTGGCACTCTAAACATCTATCTAGATATTCAGTTGTTTCACCTTTCATATTTGGCCAATATAATTTTTTTCTCGGCATAGTAATCAATTTCTTGTAACATGGATGTCGAGAATATTGTTTCTTATGTAGTTCATATAGAATTAACAACAAAATTTCATTCAATTCTGGTACATATAATCTATTTTTATACATTAACAATCCACTTTTCAAGAATCTAAAGTCTGATTTTTCTATTCTTATTGAATCATCAGAAATCTTTAACTTAATATTTTGATATTCTGGGTATTTTTCAACTGCTATCCTTACCCTTTCTTCTAAATATGTTTCATAATTACTTCTAGTAACTGTATATATCATATTTTCATGCCTACTTGATGCATCATCCACCTTATTTTCTTTTTCGTTTATGTGTTTTATCTCAAAATCATACTCGCTTAAGAAGGCTAACCACCTTGTTTGGCAAGCATTCCAATTTTTTTTATCAAACATATATTTTAGAGCGATGTTATCTATAAACAATGAAAATTTTCGGCCCACGAGATTGTGTCACCACATATTTAATGCATGTATTATTACAACCAATTCACAAGCATGTGTTCTGCAATTTTCTTCATGTTTCTTTAATTTCCAAGATTCATAAGCAATAACATGGTTTTCTTGCATTAACACACCACCAAGCCCTTCTGGGCATCCATCCATACATACTACAAATTCCTTATCTAGATCTGTCAATTTTAATATAGGAGTTGTAGTTAAAAGTCACTTTAATTTGTTAAAACTTTCATGACATTTCTTGGACCAGATGAACTTAGTTCCTTTCTTTTGTAATGATGTTATAGGATATGCAATCTTAGAGAACCCTTGTATAAACTTCTTGTAATAGCCAGTTATACCTATAAAGGATCTTATGTGTGAAACATATTTAGGTTCAGGCCAATTCATTATATCCTTTATTTTGTCTAGATCAATTCTTGTACCTTCCTTGGAGATTATATGTCCCAAATATTGAATTTGATCTTTATAGCATTCACACTTAATTAGCTTTGTTCATCAAGCACATGAATGTGATTGGGGCATTAGGCAGCCAAAAAGGTATTATGACAAATTCTTAATGTCCATACCTCGTTCTAAAAGTCATTTTATAAATATCTTTGTCCTTTATCCTAACTTGATGTTAACCAAAACATAACTCAATCTTAGAAAATATTGTAGCTCCCCATACTTGATCAAACAAATTATCGATACAGGGTAACGTGTATCTATTTTTAATAGTAATTTTATTAACTTGTCTATAATCAATACAAAGACGTAAAGTTCCATCTTTCTTTCTCACAAAAAGTATTGGTGCTCCCCATGGAAACACACCTAGTCAGATATATTCCTTATCTATCAATTCTTGCAATTAACTTTTTAATTTATTTAACTCTAGGATATTCATCCTATAACGATATTTTGAAGTAGGTATTAATATAGGTATCAATTCTATGGAGAAATCTATTTCTCTGTTAGGAAGTAGTATGGGAATATCCTGTAATACATCCTGAAATTCCTATAATATGGGAAAGTTATCTATCTCCTTATTATTTTCCTCTTTTTCGTTATAATTTATGTGTACAACAAGTATTTTGCACCTTTTTTGGATGCATATTTTAACTTGTAAGGCTGTTATTTCTCTAATACTAACAGGTCTTGATACTTCTTTAATGTTTATATTGTATTTAAAACAAGTCTTGAGGTTGCAAGGCTAATTTAATACGATGTATTGTTAATGAAGTTTTATTGAAATTTCAAATTAAAACATTTGCTTGTTAATTAATGGTGATATGAAGATAAGTAAGTGTCATTTATAACACTTGGGGCCAAAACTTGAACCAAATCTAAAATTTTAATAATGTGGAATTTTCGGTTTTTCACTGTAATTGTTATTGTTGTTGGTTGTTGTGAATGTTTTTGTTCATTTGAACCATTTCGCAGCTCAGCTTCAATTTTATTTTGCAGTAGAAGTAAGTTCATCTTTCTCTTTTCTTTCATCCTTATGAATGATTCATTGTATCATTGTTAGTTGATTTTATTTTGAATAATTTCCTAGGGTAAACACAATGCTTTCCAAAAGGATCGAAAAAGCAAGTTAAGGCCATTGAGATAATGAAAGAAGAGGATGAAAATCCCAATGCATTCTTGTTCTCAGACACTTAACAAAAAATTGGTATTAATTGTAGATAATGGAACAAGATTTATGAGTATTTGGAGAAGGGATACTTTTCAAGTGCATGCCTGGAAGACTCTGACAATTTTGTGGATATACGTTGTTCGACTCTCCATAAGACAACAACCAAACTAATACTTACTATGTATTCAGACATAGTATGTTGGGTTATTTTTCATGTGTATTTGGACATCTGCACTATAGAAAATGAGGAAAATCGTGTACTAGGGTATTTTCATCTTGAATATTTATAAGTTATGCATAAATTAAACAAACCAAAAATCAAATTAGATGGTCAGTTTCTTGATGCATTTGTGAGAAAAGAAGTTACTAACATACAAAAACAAATGTCTGATTTAATTAGAGAATAGTTGGTTTATGATACCAATTTCAAAATCATATCTAAAGGATTATGACATCATGATAACAGTATGAAGGTGTCCCCTATGACATCATCTACTATGTTATGTCGATTATATGGAGAACCCAATGCTCTTCAATTCAAATTAGAATGGGTTCCTTTGATACATCATATTTTAGACAATGGAAATATTTTCAACTAGGCAATTATTTGAGGAGATAAGTTGAGAAAATACTGATAGCTCCCCCGTTTTACGCCTCAATTTTTCATGTTTGGTTATTTGATAAATTCATTCTATGCTAAAACTCATTTTCCATTGATGAAATGGACTTGGTCTCCATCACAACAACCTATTCATGTTTCATGTTGCAAACTTTGGAATTCAAATGCAAAACAATGATTCTATGAGGTTTGTAACAATTTTAGGATTCCATTACATCAACTCTTATTTGATTACCACCTCCTAGATTTACAAATAACGCAATGGAGGGCATTTCATATATCAATTATTGGTTCATTGGAGACACTTTTTATTATATAAGTATTTATGGGTGTGAGGCTTCTCTACATGTTCTTCCTAGGTATGTTCCAGATAGGTTAGTTCTTAGAGAGATTGTCTATCAAACAATTGGGACATGTATAGCATTGGATTTAAATATTGGTTCAAAGGAGGTGTGGCCTTATTTTCCAATCAAATTGGGAATGTTTACCATATCAAACTATCATCATGTTAGAGTGGAAGCGACAACTCTTGAGAAAATCCAAATGTCTTATATTGCTTTCAAAAGACATGATCATTTAAACAGTGTGCATGATTATTATCAGGCTTTAAGAAATTTCAAAGTATACAAACATGAAGATATTTATTTTGATAAAGTATTCCAAAGCGTTCAATCATATGAAGAAATATGAAATAGAATTGCAGAGATTCCAGAAGGTCCTAAGAGAGATGATTTTTTAGCATTTCAAAGGAATAGGAATTTGTGTTTGGGAAATATGTTTGTTACTGATAATTAATATCTCTAAGGCCAAGACAAAAAATAGTTGAAAACAGAGAAGTCACAGTGTTCATAGAATGTGCAAGTGGAGCAACCAAAACAACAAGAAGGGAATAAATCTCAATGAGATCAAGAGTTGATGACTCCACAAAAAGATGATCCATAAAAGAATCAATCAGAAGAAAACATGGAGGCTATTACAATTGTTGTTATTTATGAAACTCCTTTGTCATCATTTCCAAGTAATCCTTCTTCTGAGATCATTTATTTTGATTCTTTAGAGCCAGTAGTAGAGGAGACGCCTCCTCTAGGTGAATATTTCTGCAGTCCTACTAAAAAAGCTATTATTAAAGGAAGGCCTCAGAAAAGGAAAATGGAACAAATAGGGGATACTCCTCCCAAACAGGTCATGAGATGGGATGCATCAAAACTTAGAGAGATAGATTTTGTCGATGAGTTCATAGATTCAATGGGATATTTTTCGCATGCTAATAATCGGTTTATTGGCAATCTCAAAGAGATTGTCAGACAACATCAAGAAAAAATCAAGTCTTTTGAGGACAATTTGCAACAGCAAAAGTCTTTAGTCGAGGTTGAGTATAAAAAACAAATTAATATTCTTTTACAGCAACATCAAGTTCAACTTTAGGATCTTGAAATTCATCTCAAACAAGAAAGAAAGTAGCTACAGGAAACATCTAAAAAATAAATTGCAGAAAAAGATAGACAAATTATTCAACTATCTTCACAAGTCAAATATTTGCAAAGTAAACAACTTGCATGGAATTTATAAATAAATAATCCTTGGTATCAAATGAACAACTTAAAACATCCCAGGAATATTTCTATCATAGGTTGAGTCATATTCAGAAGTACAATAAAACTTATTAAGACTAAAATGTCTGAGATTAAACAGGTATAGGATGCATTTGAAAAACTGAAGAGTTGGAAGGAGAAGTACAAATCAGCCCCAGATAATATCTTACAAATTTCAGAAGAAGAAAAACTCAAAATTCAAATTACTCTGGACAGTTGGGTACAAAAAAATGAACCATTCAGAGAATCTTGTTACAGATTGAATTAAATATTGCTCAAATATTTGGGGTAATGCAGTGGATATCATCATTAAGTTTGATATTCCAAATGTACAATTTATGGGAGATTTAGTCTTACGAGAATCTTCTTTTACTAATCTACAAAAACAAAGAAAATACTCTGAGGGTTCGATATAGGGATTAGAGACGTGGGATATGCAACCAATCAATCAATTCCTCATCTATCCATCAACATGCACAAAATTCATTAATAATTTGTGTTCCAAGTTAAGTGGAGAAATTGTTACTGTTTCATGCAAGCTTTACTATTGTGAGATTAATTTAGACAAGAAAAATCCAAAACTAATTTCACAAATTATGGAAAAAAATTGTAAATGGGAAATCTATATCAATAGGATCGAGAAATAAAAGTAACAGATCAAGCAAGAGATCCTATCATTTTGTAACAAAATCTATTTATTTGGAAATTACTCTATTAGGATTGCGAGAAGTTTTGATTTTTATGTTATACCAAGACTTATTTATATAGTTTTTTATTAATGAATAGGGGGTTAGAAAAATCAAAAGAACTGGACTAAGTGCACTATCGTAAAATTCTATTTTGTGGAATTGAATACCTAAGCTGGCAGTATATATTGTGTGTTTATTTTGTTTGGTACTATTATTCTTGCAAATTAAATACAAACTTTCATCCCATTATATCTTTCCTTCAAATTTGGATGGAATGAATATTTGGATTCTTTGTTTTCTTCATTGTTTTTAGAATAATTGAGAAATTGTCATGTTATTCCATTCTTGATGAATTTGATGTGAATGGTAGTAAATTAAATATGAGCATATAGAAATTAAATATTCAAATAACTATTTATTTGAAATGTGTAATTTCTAATTATTGTTTTAACAATTGTTTTTATTTAAGAACTACTTCTAGAGATCAAACAGTTTATTTATTCTTCCCATATTCAATCATCTTTATGCTCCCAGGATAGTTTAGTTTTAGTTAGAAACAATACTTAGATTGCATGTAAAGTTAGCTTTATTTTTATTATATCTTACAAATATACATTTGATTAAAATTGGATCAACTTTTTTGTTGATTTCAAAATCCCCTTTAGTGGCAACCGGGCCCATGTGTCGGTGAGTATTTCCATACCAAACAAGTATAGGCCTAATTGGGGCCTTGATCAGGAAATTTATCCATGTTGAATGATAGGAATTTTCCAAGGCATCAAGAATAAGTAAACTCTATACTACAACATTTTTCCATGCTATATTGCAAACCATTAAGTACTATGATTTATATGGGAACTAAGCTTTCAGTTGAGCAGTGTCCTACAACATTTGTATATATGGAGTATATGGATTATGTTCCTTATGCTAGTGGGAGTCTTGAGTCAATTCATGACTAACCCTAGATGTGAACATTGGATTGTTGCAAAGAGGGTCTTCAAGTATTTGCAAGGTACTTCTGAATATCCCATTTTCTATAATAGTGATGTTTTAGGGTACCCACACTCAGTGGATATACAAGGTTATGAGGATTCTGATTGAGAAAGGGATGTATATAGAAGGATATTTATGAGTGGATATGTTTTTCAATTGTTTTGTGGAGTAGTAAGTTCGATGCATAAGTGACAAGATGTGGTCAATTAGTCCACTATAGAGGCATAGTTTATGGCAACTACTCATTCATGTAAGGAGGAAATTTGGCTTATGAAAACATGTTCATATGTAGGTCTAAGTTAGAGATATATTACAATGCATTGTGATAGTAACATCACCATTTTTCTAGATAAGAACCCAACCTTTCATGCAAATAAAAAACATTTAGATATGTAGTACCATTTTGTTAGGGACATTGTAGAGGATGTAAAGATGATACTTGAGAAAATTGACACTTTGAATAATGATGCAAATGCATTGAAAAAAAATGGTGAGCATGGGTAAATTCAAGTGGTGTTGTGAGTTTATGGGCCTTATGGACCCTAGTAGTTAGCTCATAGTTTGATGCATTCTCCCTTATACTCTTGCATAGTATATGGAAAGTGGGAGAATGTTGAAACAAGTATTTCATACACCTTGCAATCCTATAGTAGTTCAAGTAATGATTAATGAGCAATAGCATGGAATAAATGCTTAGCAATAACAAGGAATAAATGATGGCTAGTGGTAGGGAATAAAAGCATATCACTAGTAGTAAATGAATTCTAAGTAGCAGTAGTTGGCCAATTACTTATTGGTGGTTTCTAGCAAGTATAATTGGAAAACCATAAATGGTTTATGGTTTTTTTATACCTATTTATTCAGTGCTAGGGTTAGAGGAAAATAGAGTGTGAGTTTTAGCTTACTGTTATGTTATCAAAATTTTCCCATAATCCTTATGCTACTGCTAAACACTCTTTTTGACAGCATGGAGACTTTGTAATGTATTGTAACCATTAAGTTGTTGAATAATACATTGATTGTGCTTTAGAGTGTTGGAATTTTCTCTCAGAAGGGTTTTCCCCAAGAAATCGTTATCTAATGGTTGCATGTTTCTATGTTGTTAAGTTGTTGAATAATACATTGATTGTGCTTTAGAGTGTTGGAATTTTCTCTCGCATGGTTTTCCCCAAGAAATCGTTATCTAATGGTTGCATGTTTCTATGTTGTTTATTACCTGCGAGATCCATTTTTTCTATTTAATTTATGCACATTCTTTTCCTCTCATTTATTAGTGTGGGAAGTGTATTATGAACCTCTTCTTCCTTTCATGATTTGGAACCCATTAAAACATTATCATTTGAGAATTGAAAAGTACTGCGATGTTTGTGAAAAATAGTTTTTTTTTAAGGCTATGCAATGTTTGTGAGTGGGATTATGATGGTCATTTGAAATTCTGTGAGGTGTTCACAAGTATTTAAAAAGGAAAATTGAACAACACTAAATCCATCTCCAACTTTCAAAAAGATATATTTTATGAAATTTTTCAATTTGTTTTCTGTAACAACCGAATATTTCTAAACATCATTAAGTTTCATAAACATTTTATTACGTAGACAGAAACAATAACTTCCTAGCATAATATTGATTTTCATAATAGCAAATTCAGTAACTTAGATTTATCAATAGATATTGATTTCATGGCAGGAAGAAATAAATACATAGCTTAGCAAGTACCTGGTTCTAATGCTAATTTATGTTGCCGCTGTGCCTTGCTTATGTCTTCCTGCTACCTGCTACCCAGATCAACCCTGCCACAAATAGGAAAATAACTACCCAAAACTATTGTCCTCCCTGCCAACTAGGAAAACTACCTAGCTCCAGGATATCTACGGATATACTGGCCCTCGTGCCCAAAACCTCCAGCAACTCGGTGCCTCAACTGATCAAAAGCCACAGTCTGAAACTCTGTGCTCACAGCAAGTCCAAAAATCCTCCAAAATCCATCCTCCGTCCATGACCAATGTCCCCCCCCTCGCGTAAACCTCCCTTTCTCCCTTATTCCCCTTCA
>SNQJ01S0020400.1:69658-97193 GCA_010110895.2 Picea sitchensis
GAAACTTGGTTGCTCGGCATGAGGAAATATTTCCAACGGTAGAATTATTCCTCTCATGCAGAAGGAAGAATTGCGATGTATCAATTGAAAGGAAAAGCATCCACATGGTGGAATCAACTTGTGCAGGTGTAGCACATTAGAGAGAAATATATCACTGGGAAAGAATTCAAGAAATATTTCGATAATAAATATTTGACTAAAAGATACTATGACAAAAAGATGAAAGAGTTCTTTGAACTCAAGCTGGGCAGCATGACCATTGATGAATACGAATGAAGGTTTTTGGAATTATTGAAGTATGTTCCATTCATCAAATATGAGACTGTCAAGATTCAAAGGTATCTGAGTGGATTTCCAGCTTCCATTGGGGACAAGATCCAGTATGATGACCCAAAAACTATGGAAGAAACGATAAGAAGAGAGAAATTCTTATATGAGCAACAAAGAGAGAAGCCTACTTTCCGGAAGGCTTGGGAAGACAAGAAGAAATTGTAGATGGATCAGAGGAAGAAGGGAACTAAGCCACCCTTTTTCAGAAACAATCCTCAGGGACAACCATCTTTTAGAGAGCCCAGGAAGGTAGAAGTAGGTGGGAAAATGCCAAGACCATCACCTTTGGAATGTTGGGGTTGTAAAGGGATCCATAGGTACAGAGATTGACCCCACATAAATGATAAAGTGAGAGTTGTCCACAATGTACGGTAGGATGAAACAATGGAGAACATGGGCAGTAGAATGCCAAGGATCTATGCAGCGTTGGAAAATAAGAAAGATGAGTATCAGTCACACATGATTGAAGTGGAAGGTATGATTAACAACCATGCCTTTACTATTTTAATTCATTCAGGGGATAGCCATAGTTATATAGATCCTAGAGTGGTGGAAAGTTTGAAATTGTTGAGACACAAACATGAAAAGTCTTGGTTAGTTCAGTTGGCTATAGGAACCAAGAGGAAATCCACTAAGTTAGTTAAGTATTGTCCTATGGACACGAATGGATTGAGCACAAAGGATGAATTAAATGTTATGTCTTTAGGTTCTTATGACTGTCTAATTGGGATGGACTGGTTGGAATAACACCATGCCATCTTGGAATGTCATAAAAAGACATTCACATGCCTGGATGAGGAAGGGAATTGAAGAATAGTCTAAGCAATTCCTAAAGATGCTACTATCAGAGAAATCTTAGCAATGCAGCTGAAGAAGTGCTACAGGAAAGGCTGTCAATTATTTGCATCCCATGTGGAGGAAACATCTAAGGATGAAGACTCAAATATTGGAGTTAATGCAATACTAAAGGATTTTGGAGATGTATTTCAGGAGGTACCTAGACTACCTTTGAAAAGAGATATCAACGTCTCTGTAACCTAATGCCTAGAGCCACTCCAGTGTCTAAATCTCCTTACATAATGAGTACGCCAAAGATGAAAGAGCTACAATTACATGTTGAAGAGATTCTTAAGAAGGGGTATATACGCCCAAGTGTTTCACCTTGGGGTGCCTTGGTCATGTTCGTGAAGAAGAAGGATGGGATGCTGAGATTGTGTATCAATTTCAGACAATTGAACAAAGTAACTGTAAAGAAAAAATATCCTCTGTCGAGGATTAATGACCTCTTCGATCAGTTGAAGGATGCGAAGATATTTTTAAAGATAGATCTCAGGCCAGGATATCACCAAGTAAGGATAAAGGATGAAGACATCAGCAATACCACCTTTAGAAAAAGGTATGGTCATTACGAGTTCACAGTGGTGCCGTTTGGACTACCGAACGTACCCGTTGTTTTTATGTGCTTAATGAATAGTGTATTCAGGGACTATCTAGACAAGTTTGGCATAGTCTTCCTGGATGACATTATGGTGTATTCCAAGTCGGAGGAAGAGCATGAGAAGCATATTAGGATGGTGTTACAGGTGCGAAGAGATCACCAACTGTATGCCAAGTTGAGCAAGTGCTCGTTTTATCAAGAGAAGATCCATTACTTGGGGCATATTATTTCGAAATATGGGATATTTGTAGATCCTGAATATATTGAGGCCATTAGAGAATCGTCAGCACCTAAGAATGTGAAAGAAGTCATATCCTTTATGGTTCTAGTTGTTTATTACAGAAGGTTTATCGTAGGGTTCTCGAGGATAGCTCACCCCATCACTTCCTTGCAAAGGAAGGAGAAGAAGTTTCAGTGGATGAAGGATTGTGAGAGAAGCTTCCATCAATTGAACCAACTGTTATCCAGTGCTCCAATCCTGAGTATTGCATATCCGAATGAATATTTTGTGGTGTGCATAGATTCATGCAATGAAGGACTGGTAGGAGTCCTCAGTTCCTGAGTCTAATGGGTAGACAAAATGGGTGAATCGAGTGATAGAAGACATACTAAGGATGCATGTGATGGACAAACCATCGAAATGGGAATACTACCTACACTTGGTAGAATTCGCCTACAATAATGGGTATCAAGCATCGTTGAAGATGAGCCCATTTAAACCACTTTATGGCAGAAAGTGCAATACTCTAGTAAGCTGGGATAATCCAGTTGATAGGACAGTAGTTGGGCCAGAGTTGCTCAAGGAAATGGAAGAGAAAATGCTAAAAATTAAACAGAATTTAAAGGTTGCCCGAGATAGGAAGAAAATTTATGTTGACAAGAACAGAACCTAGAGAGATTTTAAAGTGGTTGACCATGTTTTCCTGAAAGTAAAAGCCAATAGAAGTTCCCTGAAGCTGGGAAGTTGCTCCAAGTTGGCAGCTAGATTTTGTGGGCCATTTGAAATCCTAGAAATGATTAGGCCAGTTGCATATATGCTTGCATTACCTGCATCCATGACTGTACATAATGTATTTCATGTTTCATTTCTTAAGATATATATACCTGATGCTAATCATGTAATTGATTGGAATGTGATTTAGGTGGAGTAACAAGGTGTCCTGCAAGTGCATCCTGTGCGCATTTTGGACCATAAAATCAAACAGCTTCGGAATCAAGCCATAGGGCTTGTAAAGGTCCAGTGGACCTGGTACGGTCCTGAGGATGTGACATGGGAGCATGAGGATGCTATGCAGGCAGAATACACACATCTTTTTGAATGTTTTGAAAATCTTGTTGATGTTGTGTAAAGAGTTTCACTGAGGCCAGTGCAAAAATAAGAGGATGGGATTGTAATATTCCCCAATAGTTCCCCAATTACATTATGAATTGTAATCATGTTTTGTAGGCTGGTGAGTCGAGTATTGATAACCTGGTGGGCTTATGTGTTTATTAGGCCGGAGATCCTAAGTATTAAGGCCAGGAGCCCGATTTTCTATATGTAATTATGCAGATCATTAATATAATATATAAACATCGCTGCGTGTTAACCAACCATGAAGAAAGAGTGATGGGGACTAAGCTTCCACATAATGGGTAAGGGAAAGGGGGCTGAAAGCTTGGAAAGAGGGGATAAGATTAGGGGGTTAAGTCCTTGAGAATAATATTTTATTATTATTCTAAAGTTGTGTGAAAAAACACGTTTTTATCCTAAGTCCTGGGAGAGGCAATGCCTGCATCTCCAACGTGTGCAAAAGAGAACGCATGCAGCTGCAGGAAGACAAGTGTCGACTTGGGCGCATGCGGTTAAAATTTGAAGCATCAATTGAGTTGGGGGTTCATACTCCATTATGCCATCAGTTTTCTGAACCGTTGGGAGTCAATGTCTGATTGCTGCATACCTCATACAAATCTGAAAACTGAAAGCGTGAGACTTTTGTGATCGACTAGTGTATTCCCGTGAATTTCGTCCAGTCTCTACATCTGGTATCCATCATCGACCTTTGCATAATTTTCCTATCACGCCCCCTGAAAACCAGTGGAAAACCCATGGAGTGAGTTGTGTCTCCTTTGTGTCCTATGAACCGATTTATCCACACTACAAATATGAGTCTGTGCTTAACTATTTGGGTTGTTGTATTTTGAGAAACCTGAACATACTGTAATTTTCTATGTCATGTGTGTTTTAACTGTGGGTTGTTGTGGCCACACAGTCCCTTGGCTGAGTTTGATTTTTTACCTTCAAATGTTCCTAGATGAGCCATCCATTGTCCTCCTTGTGCTGGAATAGAGCTGAAGAAGAAGAAGGCTGTCAGGCCTGTGTGCAACACTCTCTCCAGGTGAGAGAAGTGGTTTTGTTTGAAGAGGCAGGTTTTTAGGCCTGTGAGCGACTCTCTCTAGGTGAGAGTGTGAGGAGGAAGTGATAACTCTTGGAAGGGGTCTTGTATCTTCCACAAAGATCAGAGAATTTTGGTCCAACCTATTGTTGAAGCCCAATGCAAGGGAGGTTTAGCCGTCGAAGGATTGTCTTGGTGACAATGAAGGTGTATACTCCTGGGGTGGGACATGCATGTGGAGAATGAGAGTCTATGAGTGGTGGGCATAAGTGGCTCCTGGGAGAGAACCCTTCCTCATAAAGTGTGTGTATTTCGTTGACGTTGCCTAGCCTAGGATTCCCTTGCCTGGTGGAGCTTAATCCCAACTCGGGGGTGACCTAGTGTTGAGAGTGATGAGCAACGCGGTCTAAGGCTTGGATTTTCATGGAAGGCTTGCACACAGTTGGTGGTGTTACGCTATTTTAAAATATAAGTATTAATTTTGTACTTAATTTATATTTGATGTATGTCTGTGTCTTGAAATGTTATCATGCATTTCGTTGCAAGTTTGAATTGTTGTTAATTTTGTTTAAGTCTATATGACAACAGTAAATCCAATGTTAAATGTCTTAATTTGATCTAATGCATATTCTTTATAAGTATATATGTATGAGAATGTTTCTGCGTAGTAGTGTTGCCCAACAGTGGGGTTGATGGCCGGGGAAGTTACATTTATGGATAGGCATGTATACTAAGTTAGAATCTAGATATTGTGTCCCATTCGAGATAGTTGTTTGAATAGGACCAATAGCTTATCAACTTGCACTTCCATCTATGGTTAAAGTACATGATGTGTTTCATGTTTCGTTTTTGAAAAAGTATATACATGACCCTATTCACGTTGTTGATTGGAAAATGATACAGGTGGAACCCATGGGAGAGTTCCCAGTAGAACGAGATCGTATTCTTGACAAGAGGTAAGTTACACTCTGGAATCGAGTCACAGGATAGATAAAGGTGAAATGGAAGTGCCTTAGTCTAGAAGAGGCTACCTGGGAAATGAAAAGTAATATGTGGGAAGCATATCCATTTTTTTTCCAGAATGGTATTGATGAAAATTAGTTATCACTGAGGATGGTGATAATTTCTAGCGGGGGGTGTATGTGATACCCCACGACTTGGATTTTTTATTATTATTTCAATTATAAATTTCAATTTAGAATTTTATTTATTTTCCAAAACAAAAGACAAATTGGTTGATTGACCAAAATTGAATTGTAAAACCTTATTATTTTATGAAAATAAACACATGTGGAAAAAGGGGCACATGTTGAAGAAATTTTTAAAGCGGGAGTTAGGAATCCAATGGGGTTTTCCAAGGGGCAGCAGACTGAGACAAGATGTGGAGTTAACTTAACTTCAAAAAGACAGATTCCATGTTTATAGGAGAATCTGTGAACATGTGTAAAGTAAATTCTAAAAGGTGGTCAGTGAGCTGGAGGCTCAAGACAAGTGTCACAAGTCCTAGGAAAAATAAAATAAGTCATGACAAGGGATTGGGACGCCATTCCTAAGAGGTGATTCAGATAGCTTGAGAAGGCTACACACTAATTGATTGAACACAATGAACATTGAGAGATTACTCACATCAACTAGAGCTCATAATTCTGCAAGAGGCCACATAGGGAGCCCAATGGATTCCAAACTTAGATCGGGGGTAATAGAGGTGATAGAGACTTTATTCTAAGGTTGGGGGGGAACAATGTCTTCAACGTGTGGTTTCCCCAAAGTTCCAGGTTTTATTTCTTCTGATGAACGTGCTCATTAGAAATTGTTCATTTAAATGCTTATTGTGTTAGTGTACAATTATGTGGTTAAATTCTCTGAATAAAAAATCAAAATGATATTAGAATTTAATTTCTGATGTACAATAAATAGATGCATATTATATGTTTGATATAGGAAATCTGTGAAAGGAAATATAACATGTATTCTACTTTATGAACATATTTATAATAGTAGTAACAGATTATTAGTAGCTATAGGTAAGAACCTAATTACAAATCTAAGGATTGAATTATGGATAAGAAATCCATATGGAAGAGACAAGACTCATCGAAACACAATATACAACTGAAAAGGAATTATATACATATGAACTTATATCGATTAACCAAAGATTTTTGTGTGTGTGTGTGTGTGTGTACGTGGGGAAAATCATTACAAATTTAAATAGATATCCTCATACCTATATTTAAAAAGGAATGTTGTTACAGAGTACATTGAAATAGTCAAAGACAACTCGATATAAAATTTAACGAGATAAACTATATATATATATATATATTCAAAAATGGAAATGTTACATACTGTATAGAATCAAAATGCGCACAGTCTATTTATAAACTATATATCTAGGAAAAGGAAAATCAATAAACAAATTTTTACAATGACATAACATGCATAGACAATAGTCTATAAAGACACCCAACTTTTAGGACTATTACATTCAAAAGATAATCACACGACTAATTCAAATAAATTATTAAAAATTGAATACCTTTTTGTACATGGGTATTCTAGACCTCCATGGCGACCGTAGTATCGACAACTACAAAATGAATAAGAAAATGAGCTAGTAAGTTGCACAAATCATTTAATGAAATGGAAATTACATATACAATAGATATAATCTCTCCATGGAGTTGAAGAGTGTCGAAGTATCTCCTTCAATTGTTGTAATCCGCACATGGATGTTCTGGGTTGTCGGATAACTGATGGGTACCCCTTGCATCATCATAAGGGCCCATCATTAGGTATTACCCAAGAATAAAAATTATGTAAAATTACAACATATATACAAAATGAAAATCAAAGTAACAACTAAGGTCCATGTGAAGTCCTCTTGCACAATATATCATAGTGGAAGTCCTAAAAATATAGACGAGGGTGCATAAAACAAGATGCAAGGTCTCAATCATTAACCAACGATGAAAAATGGAAAACATTTGATCTTGTCATGGTAAAATCAGACCACTGAGATTACTGGGTACCAACAGAAAAACCTCGAGGCTAAGGCATAACCCCGCCGAAGCAAAGACGAAATAAAAACTATCGCAACCTAATATAAACCCTACATCCAATGAATAAAAACTATCGCAACCTAATATAAACCCTACATCCAATGATTAATAGTAAACATATATGTAATAACAAGTAGTTGACAAGAGATATGGTCGAAGGAGTAAGATTAATTTCCAACTAGAAACAATTATCATTTTGAAGAGTAAAACACAAGAAATATTACTGGTTAAAAAAACCCCATAGTTACAGGAAAACCCAAATGATTAAGAGAGTTTTATTACTAGTTAAAGGCGTCAACCTTGAAAATGTTGGAAACATTCATAGAAGGCACGAGGAAACTACAAACACCCAGAGTGTTACCCAACAAGCTTCCTAAGAAACAAAAATGAGAATGGGGCATCTAAACCTGCATTTTGTAAACTCGTAAAAGGGGAAAACTCTTAAGAAGCATACAGAGTCAAAGGAAGAAGTGAAGAATGCAATAAATAGCTAAGTGTGGGAGAGTTAGTGATGCAGGAGCATCCGTACCTCGTCGTGCGCGCCTGCACCGGAAGATGGAAAAGACTTCAAAGGGAAACGTCAGGGTCACGGTCGTGACTATTTGGAGGAGCGCCGCCGATTGACTAAAAGAATCCATATTTAGGCGTACCTATGTATCAATTGGGACCTGGAGCAGATAATCCCTCGTCCTTGTACAGCAGGAACAATTATTAGATTTTAATGCAGAAAGATTAGATTGGATACAGGTAGATAGGGTCATTATGTAGATTAGACAATTTTAGCTTTGTGAGGGAAAACAGAACATAGGCACCCTCCTTTTCTGTGGCCATTATTATTGAGAGCGGGAGATCTGAGGTCAGAGTTAGCATTAGGAGGAAGAAGGAAGAACAAGCAGAGAACTTGTGAAGAGTCCCCATGTACGTTCGTGAATTAATAGGAAGATTGATTCAGGTCATGGCTGTGGATTATTCCCTTCTGTGTCTTGTTAATATTATGCTGTTGCATGTTAGCTCTTTATGCTTTCCCCATAATACGTTGCATATAAGGATTTCGTATCAAGTTAGAAACTAAGAGAGAGATAAAGGGATTTTCAATTGTTCTCTGTTTGAGCCTGGAGATTCCTGCATCGAGAGCAGTCGAGTCTTTCCGCACAGAGTGCGTCGAAGAGGTCTCACAGTTAGGCTCTTGCTTACATCAACGAGGAGGCCGTGGAGCAGAACCCCATTCATGGGTGTGATTATCCCCCTGGGTGATGATGGGATTTTGTCTCTGCATCCTGATTCTTAGGTATGTCCTTATTTCATATGCTGTATACCTGATTATGTGGAAGGGTAAGGAACTAGGGGCATGAATAATAGGATTCAGTTTCTTCTCAAGTCAGTCAAGAAGTTCTACGGGGTGCAGTCGGGTTGAGTCCGGATGGTGCAGTCGCAGGGTTGCTGAAGAGACAGTGATCGGTTATGATGACCATAGCAGGAAGGGAATATTATGAAGGGAATAAGACTTCAGAGAACTCCTTAGAGTGTGAGCGAAACTGAGGCGAAATACTTTGGAAAGAGAAGGAGAGACTGGCCCATTGAGCCGGAAGTCGTGAGGACGAATTGTTTAAGTCCGACAACTTTTCTTTCTTTATCAGGGACTCATAGGTCATTGACGGAGCACGCAACTTCGGGCATCGCGACCTCGGGACTTAGGGTCTCAGGGAGGGGGACGATTTGGCGACTGAGGCGCGACGTCGAGAAGCGAGACCGCGGGATCTGCATTTCGGGATTTCTGAGTCCTGGTGTGGGAGGACACATTCTCCGAGTAGCGAGAAGCGAAGGATGAGTCAACGTTGACTTCCTCGGTCTCGGGAATCCGGAAAAGAGACATTCGACGTCGGGACTCGCGAGAGTCGAGACTCCGATTCTTTTCCCCAGGCAAGTTATAAGGGGGAAGCGTGTGTGAGAGAGACTGTGTGTTGCGAACCCCCGATAAGGGAGAGAAGAGTGTCAACTATTCGGGCCGCGGGTTTGTGAAGGTCCTGGTGGGGTGACCGCTCGCGAGGGGCAGGGTGGCCGTCAAGTGGTATCAGAGCTGGAGTTGAAATTCTTTGCTCTGTGGTAGCAGTGAGAGATACACAATGCCGCTCCAGGAGAGGCAGTCACCTGATCGGGAGGACAGGAACGCCCGAAGAGGCAGGCATGCGGGAAATCCAGCAGGGAATTCTGAGATGGAACGTCAGATACGAGATCCTGTGGCGACTCGAGGATAAGGAGGCTACTCAAAGGCGCGGAACCGATGCGGAGAGTTCAGCGATCCTGAGATCGAAGAGGAAGCTGACATGACCAAGAGGAAGTCACCATAGAAGATGTGGCAACCGAATTTGATCGAAGCACGTTGATGAGCTCGAAGACCAAGATGGACATCCCTACTTATGAAGGGAGTCCAAATACTTAAGAGTTACCTGGATTGTATCCGAGCACTCGATACCTACTCGATTATGAGGATATCGGCGATGAATAAGAAGGTGCGCATGCGCTAAAAATCAAGGGACATGCGCCTTTATGGTGGGACGAAATACAGGTAGACATCGCTCCAAAGGCATAAGATAAAATGGATCGGATGATCGCCAAGATGAAGGCTAAATTCAAACCCAAAGACTATAAGATAAATATATTCAGGAAATTATAGAACCTAAGACAAAAAGGAATGACAATGAAAGAATACACCGAGGAGTTTTATAGACTCAACATCCGAACAGGTCATCGGGATAGTGATGACAAAAAAGTAGCTATATAATCGGTCTTCCTGCATGACATTCAAGACTAATCGGCATGACTACCATCCGGTCAGCTTTGAGGATGCGCACTGCATGGCCCTTTGAAGGCGTATATAGTTGAATCGCTAAAGGATGCCGCATGGTGCGTTATCGCCTGCAGGTAAGGTCGCTGGCCCAAGAAAAAGGACTATAGTTTCCAATGATGATTGGAGGGAGGCCCCCGAAAGGTTGAAAGGCGGAACCTCACAACCGAGTAAAGCAAATTTTGAGCCGAGGGAGGCAGCAAATGATCGCTAAGGAGATTACGCCGATAAATACGCTTCCTCGTTAATTCGAGGTAGAGGAAGAGGCGAGGGAGGAATTCATCACGCGGTGGTAAAGACGGGTCATAAAGCCGGACCGTCCGGAGAGGAAGATGCATGAGGAAAAGTCTACATCGTTGAGGCTAAACAGTTTGGATGTTGAAGGCTTAAGATGCGACAAATGGAAAACGCTTGGGATGCATAAGATCTTTCCATTAATTCGGTGAAGGAGGTGGATAATTCATCCAGAGAAGCAGACTGTTCGTGATAAAATTGCAATTTGGCGACGTAAATGGTCATTATTGGATACCGAGCACCGGATAACCTTATCATACCGAGATGGTGGAAAGTGTCGAAGATTAACTACATCCTGAGTCCAAGGTCCCTGTGGGTTACGCGCGATCGGCAATACCAAACGCTGCTTAGTAAAATTTTAGTAACAGGGAATTATCATGACGCAGATTCCAGGATGTCATTCCCATGGATGCATGCCACATAACGTTGGGTGGCCATGGCGATGATACAGAAATGTGGCTCATGATGGAGGATGAACACATATACCCCGGAAAAGGATGGAAGATTCCATAAACTCCTGCCGATAAAAGATAAGGAAGACCGGCGAGCGCGACGACACTTCTCATGAATGGAAGGAACTTCGCTTCGAAATGATAACAGAGGGATCCACGTAGCCCTTGTCGTCGAAACCAGCGAAATATCTCGGATGCCAAGGGTGGACGACTTGTTGAGAGATTCAACCGAGTTTATCGACATACCGGATGAACCGGTTCATTGCCAATCGCAAGAAGGTGAGTCAATTACACGACCTTATTCCGTGATGCTTCCAACGTAATACGCTGACACCAAGAAATCCAGGAGGTCAAAAGCGCGTGTCTGCAGATCCTCACAGGATAAAGGACCGGTGAGGGAGAGTTCCAACTACGCCGCTCCAATAGGCACCGACCCAAAGAAGGATGGAGGTTGTAGAATGCATCGATGATCAATAAGATCACCATCGCATCTATTTCCATTGCCAAGGATGGACTTAATTTGATGGACCGCCTACGGGCAAATTATTTCTTCAAGATAGATCTCAAGAGCGGACATCATCAGATCCCAACGATAGGGAGATGAGTGGAAACAACATTCAAGACAAATGAGGGGTTAATTAATCGGTCATCGCCGCTTCATTTGACAAACGCGACCCGACTTTCTATGTGAGGTTTACGAATGAGGTCCCCGCTTTGAATTCATCAAGTAAATCTGTGGCGGTATACCTTGATGATATTTTAATTTTCAGAAGCCAAGGCGAACATTTGAGGCATTTGGCCACTCTGCGATAGAAGACCGCAGCCAGGAGAATACCGAGCAATTTTGGAAAAACGTTCGCTTTCATGCGCATTTAACTCATATATCCTGGTTTTGTACCTCGGCTAATCGAATTAAAGATGATCCCCGAGAAGGTGGATCGGACGAAGTACATCACGAAATAATTTTCGAGGGTAAGGAGCTTCGATCGGCGTTTCTACAGGAAGTTTATTCAACTCTGGAATTATACCGCAATTGATGGACCGCGGAAAAGTTTTACAAGTTTTCAAAGGGATACGGAGGTCGAGAGAAGCTTCAATTCCCATTGAAGGAAGATCACCAACAACCAATCGGTAATCACCGGATTCTTCGCCAAAGACCTTCAAGGAATACGCGACGCCAACGATACGTCATTGGAGGAGCTCTGCCGGATGATAGACCCAGAAATGCCATCACAAAGCGGAGAAGTTGATTCATCGCCGTCGAGGCAATCTAATCGCGATGACAAAGAATTCCCATGCCATTGTTCACGCATTGAAGAAGTGGAGACACTATCCTCATCCCAAAGAGTTTGTGGCTTACAGATAGTGACAATCACAGTAACTGCGTGGATCGCCAGGAGATAGTCAACTCGCCACGCTAAGGGTCTATACATGCACTTCAATTCAGACAAACACATCGGGATCGCTAATCAAGGTGGGCGACTGAGTGAAACGTTTAAATGTGAATCCAAAGTCAAAACTGGTCTTGAAAACCGAGGGATATGTATGGAGATCCAGATTTGCGTATTATTACCAGGCATCCGAGAACCCAAAGGTTCGTATAAAGTCCCGCGGACAGACTCTTTTGATACTGTGATGGATCGCTCCAAAGGAACCACCTCATGACCTGCATTGGGTTCCATGAGAGAATCGGTGTGCTGACAGCCACCGGGACCAGGTCATTCTCGGCAACGACAAAGACATCTGCTGCCTGAAAGCGAATCACATTATCATCGAAAGACGCGACGGATGCGCTGGCCTTAATCACGCGCACCTTATCAACATGCAAAGGACGCAAAACGACCTGACACCGGCCAGTCTACACCAACAAGACCGGGATGCACCAGTACGGATCTTGGTAATAGATCGTCGAGATCACCAAATGCAGGAGCAGATTCCATCTTGCCGTGGCAGACGATTCCCTAAAAAACGAATGACGACCCTCGCGTCACATCATCTAGTGGATGCGCGACGCATTACTGCGTAAACTGCTTCTTCATGAGATTGTGCGACGGATTGCTGCATATTAGTCTCGGATTGAGACACCAAGTTTATAGGTCATTTTGGAGGACACTCGAAGAAGTCAGCATTGATCTATTTTCACCGCTTTTACCATCCGTAATAAATGGGCGCATCGGTGGTGGTGAATCGTAGTTTGGGAGATCCGGTTGAGAAGTCCGGTGACGTAACACCCACACCAGCTTGGGATCAAGTTTTGCCAATAGCAGAATTTGTATACAATGATTCAAAGTTGAACCGGAGTAGCCAGAAGGAGTCCGCTCCAAATCTTTAGCGGGAACATTGCCAACGAGGCGGTTCCAACCGAGAGCTCCGGAGTGTGATGAAACCAAAGAAGGTGTGGAGTCAAAAGTTTATGAGGTAATGCAAGAACTTCACGCAGAGGTAAAGAGACGATTGCAGAGATCGAATCAAGAATATAAACGCCGAGCCGACCAGAGAAAGAGATACCATTTTGAAGTTGGGGATATGGTTCTCGCGCACTTGAGGAAGGAAAGGTTTCCAAGAGGAACGCATAATAAGCTCAAGATGAAGAAAATCGGACCATGCCGAATTGTGGAATAAGTTTGGTGGAGAACGCGATATGAGCTTAGAGTTGCCAGAGAGCATTGGGATATCTCCGATCTTCAATATATAGGATTTATACCCCTACAAGGGCAAAGGAACTGAAGAACCAACGATCCAAAGTATAAACAAATGCCGCTGGTAAACCTCGATGCTGGAGTATATACTGGATAAGCGAGTAGGAAGGAAAACCATGAGAAAACAGTATTTTGAATATCCGGTGAAATGGCACCACCGCTGAGGGACGCTGTTCGGTTTTAAGCCGTCATACAAAAGCAGCATATACCCATACGAGCTTCATTGACAAGAGCCCATGAAATCTTTGAGCCGAGGAGTATGATGCAGGAGACTCATACTACCGTATGAAAGCCCCGCATCTGAAGATGGAAAGACTTCAAAGGAAAACGCTGTGGTCACGGCCGTGGATCTATTTTGAGGAGCTACCGATTGAATAAAAGAATCCATATTTAGGCGCACTTATGTATCAATTGGGACCTCGAGCAGATAAGCTCTCGCCCTCGCATGCCAGGAACACTCTATTAGATTTTAATGCAAAAGTATTGATTGGATACATGTAGATAGGGTCATTAAGTGTAGATTAGATTAGACAATTTAGCTTTGTGAGGGAAAACAGAATATAAGCACCCTCCTTTTCTGTATTATTGGCTATTGAGATGCAGAGATCCGAGGTCGTGAAGCTAGCATATGGAGGAAGAAGGAAGAACAAGCGTAGAACTTGTGAAGAGTCCCCATGTACAGCTCGTGAATAAATAGGAAGATTGATTCAGGTCACGGCTGTGATTATTCTCCTTCACAGGTCTTGTTATTATGTCGCTGTAATATTAGCTTTATGCTTTCCTTCTATATTCTTCATATATGATTTCATATCAATTTAGAAATCTAAGAGAGAGATAAGTGAGTTTCAATTGTTTCTCCGTTTGAGTCAGGAGATTCCCGTGATCGAAAGTACCGAGTCTTTCCGCGATAGAGGCGCGGCCGAAGAGGTCTCTACGCTAGGCTCTTGCTTTTACATCAACGAGGAGGCTTCGCGGAGCGTAAACTCCCCATTCATGGGTGTGATTATCCCCCTGGGTGATGATGGGATTTTGTCTCTGCATTTTGGTTCTTAGTTATGTCCTTCTTTCATATGCTGCACACCTGATTATGTGGAAGGGTAAAGAACTAGGTGCATGAATAATAGGATTCAGCTGTTTCTGTCACCAAGAAGTTCTGCTGGGTACTGGCCAGTCCTGATGGTGCGCCGTTGTGGTTGTCAAGAGACAGCTTGATCGGTTATGATTAATTCATGGGAAGGAAGGGAATATTGGCGAAGGAATAAGACTCTGCAGAACTCCTTAGGAGTGTGAGCCAAACTCCAGGCTAAATACTTGGAAAAAGAGAAGGGGAGGGACTGGCCCATTTAGCCGGAAGTTGTGAGGACGGATTGTTTAAGTCCCACAACTTTTCTTTATCGTGGCTCATAGGTCATTGACTGAGCACGCGAATTCGGGCCTCGCGACCTCGGGAACCTGCGTCTCCGGAGGGAGAAGACTATCGGCCGAGGCGCGAAGTCACGAGAAAGCGAGATCGCGGGATCGACATCTCGGGATCTCGTGAGTCCTGCGTGGAGGACATTCTCCGAAGCAACAGAAGCTGGCGCGATGAGTCAACGCTGACTTTCCTTCTGGCTCCTTCTGAATCGAAAAGAGATATTCGACGTTTGGACTCTCGCTGAGTCGAGATCTGGATCTTTTCCCCTGCAAGTTATAAAGGGGAAGCTGCAGGGAGGGAGATCGGGTTAACCCTCGATAAGGAGAGAAGAGGTCAACTCTTCGCCGCTGGTTTGTGAAGGTCCCGTAAGTACTCTTGCTCAAGGAGGGCGTGGTGGCCGGCTAGACAATGAAAAGATCCAACTGAAAACCTAATGCATAGCTTACATTACCAAACAACAACACATATGCAAGTTTTAGGACAATGACTAAATAACCCTCCTCGAGATGGAAACATCAATATGTGGCACATTTAGGACCTCTCCATGATAAATGATCCACAAAGGACTCTGGATAATGAGGAACAATTGTCAAAATTTTAATGCAAACATGTACCATAACACGAGTTTAAACCTCATAAAACACCCAAATGAATTCCTCTAGACTAAGTAGTCATGTCAAAGGACAAGTGTAATGTGAATGATTGTCTTATAATGATAAGTCATTCCAAATATGTTGTTTCATAATTTAATAAACCCTACTTATTGAAACCCGAGTTTATATATGAAGAATTAGCATAAGACAACATTAAGAAACATATGGTATAAAGTAATTAAATACTATATGTATAAGCACATGGTAGGAACAATTTTAAACCTATAGCCATAGGAGAAGGACTATAGCTAGAAACCAATTCATCGAACATTTATATAGAGATCGCCATTTAAGTAATAATATATATTTTATAGGTTATCAAATATCGGGTCTTAATGAAATAATACTTAGGATAAATTATATAAATACTATTATTATTAACTGTAACGATGATGCGACTATGCAACCATTCCACAATAATAATAACTATAAGACTTTATAAAAAACTATGTTAAGGTGATAAATATTTTATCGTATAAGTATGTAGTCCCTATGATATTATCATCATAATCAAAACGTTGAAAGGATAATGAAGTTTTTTGTATCATAAGGGAAACAAGGAAGTTATAAGATAGGAATAGACGTAAATGTGACAACAGTAATGGCGAAGAATCATTAAAGAATATTATGGTTATATATATATATATATATATATATTGTCATAGATATTAGATCAGATAGTTAGACAAAGATATGGGAAGGAAGGAGAGAGAGAGGAGGAGAGATGGGGAGAGAAAGCATTAGACATGGAAGCTAACCTGAAACTTATGCATAAAAACATGCACATGTTCCAAAAATGTGTGGGATTTCCTAGAGTGCATGTGTGTTTCTAGAGCACATATGCATTGGTAGGAACTTGTACACATTACTTCCTTTTCAAATTCTTTTAGGGAGGGAATGACAACTTTAGTATTATGTGTTTGTTTAGTTGGTTGAATGAATTTAGGTTAGAGATGAAAAACTTCATGGTTTTCAGTCTGCAAATACATAAAACCTTCATTTTTATGAATAAATTCTCTCAACATCTCTATTGTTGAAGCATTTTTCATGATAAATTCCATCATATAATTTAAAAAAAAAAAAAATATTGTTTATTATCTTTATATGCTTGAAAATCCCAAAAATACATACCTCTTTATTTTTCTATAACTTTTATCAACTTAACCATTTTAAAAAATAAGTTATACACCGCACTAGAAGAGACCTGATCTAAAAAAAAATGGTTTTGATAATGTTAAGACCCTTGTAGCTTGCACTAATGGAAGGCCTTATAATTATAAGTAAATTATAATATTATACACTAGTGTTTATAAAAAAACATATTCAATTAAAAAAAAAAAAAAAAAAAAAAAAAAAAAAAAAAAAAAAAAAAAAAATAATTATAAAAATTATTAATTAATTAATTAATAATAATAATCTTATTTTGCTGTTACTACACCAACTAACTATTTGTTTGGATTTGAACTTGTGACCCTTAAGAGGAAACACATACCCCAACCATTAACAAATTGTTATAAAAATATTGTAGTATTGCAATATAAAATTATATATAAATATTTATAAATATATAAATAGTATATTTACTAAAGGCGAGCACCTATTGGAGATAACAATTAATCACTTTTAATTTAAAATTTTAATCGAATGGACTGAAAATGAAATATTCCTTAGTGGTCCCAAATAAATGAATGTGGATGTAATTTCAACTTCCCTTCATTTGAATGCATTATTAGCCCTGGCTTACTTTTAACATTTACCTAATCATATTAAAAATTATTGTACCACCATATGATTACCACGCTAATGATTAACCTTGAATTACTACATTTAACATTTACCTAATCATATTAAGAAATTATTGTACCCCCATATGATTGCTTTCACGTTTAACTCATTAACCTTTTGGAATTACCACATTTAAGATTAACTTTTGATTTCAGCTTCTATGTGTGTTTTAACTGTCCATGCGTTTCAATTCAGGTGTTGTCCATCCAAATAACTTTCGAGATTCACCATAGTGCTAGTTTGTACCACAAATTTAAATTTAAATATATTATGATAACTCACCAAGGATGACGAAATAAAGCATAATGATTATCATATTTTTTAAACCACTCTGAAAACCTTTTGAAATTCTCTGTTCTGCTTAATAAAAAAATTCGAAATGCGTCATAATGCAATCATTCTAACACATGATGCTCACATGAACGGTGTGAAGAAGGCAATATTCTAGATGCCACTTTTCTCCATTAAAGATAAACATCGACACTATCTCAACATGATCTTGATTTACAAATCCTTCTGAGTCGTTCATTACTAGAGGATGACATTAATCTGATGTGTTTCCGCTTGTTTTCAAAGACAATTGTATACGCTAACGAAAATGACCCGACTATATTGATCATCTTTGTTCATGATTAAAGTGACCTCAGATCCTTTCACGATGTGTCTTCTAACGCTTTTCTCACTGCCTAAAGTTGTGATTCATATTGCGTGGGGAAATTAGAAACGTAGATATTTCAATCGTGTTCCCCCTCACAGAACACGGGGAAAACGAACTTTGCCACATTGGCACAATCATTTGTTACATGGCCTATTTTACACGTCAACCTCTACATATCTTTGGGTTGTTTTGTTCACGTATTTACTTTACTTGCCTCATCATCTACCACGTCATTGTTTAAAACACTGTCTTCATTCCGTGGTTAAATTAAATTACGCAGGAAATCGAATATCATACGGAGCAATTGCCCATATCTGATTTTCTTATTTGTGGTAGCGCTTATTGCTATTGCGTGCAAGTTATGTCAACTATGTGGATTCGCAGAGTATACCTTGGGTTTTCTTCATCTATAAATATGAATGCAGACAGTGAGGATTATGAAACCTTCTGTGTCCCGAAAGTTAATTACTTGCGAGTGCAAATAGGAGAGGAGAAGCTCCAGTCCTCACTCTGCACTGGCAATTTCTAGATAGAAAAGCGGAGGGTGGGTTGTTTCCGAGTACGGTTTTTTATTTGATTATCAATGGAGAAGCTAATTGATAAATCAAAACCCTATATAGCGATGATATCCCTGCAGTTTGGATATGCGGGTATGAATGTTATCACTAAAATTTCTCTTAACAGAGGAATGAACCACTTTGTGCTTGTAGTGTACAAAAATGCAACTGCTATGGTTGTCCTTGCCCCTTTTTCCTTCTTCATTGAAAGGTAAACCTATTCTATCCGTGCATGTACTTGCAACTTCTCTTAACAACCTGTGAATTCAGTACGTATGTAATCAACTCATGTGTTAATTAACTTACAATGCATTGCAGGAAGGTGCGACCCAAACTCACATTTTACATCTTCTGCCAAATTTTGTAATTGGGCTTCCATAGGGTATTGTGAAGGATTTCATAATTTCATGTGTCCCGTTTCCTCTTCACATCAACCCCATTCCGTTTCCTGAATGCCCAAATTGTTCACTCGAAATTACTTCCTAATAATGGAATATTCTAACGTAATGTCTGGCAGACCTGTAATCGACTAGAATTTGAACTACCTGGTTTGAAATTAACTTCTCTCCACATATGCTCCTTGCATTGAGTAATGTTCTCCTGGCTATGACTTTCGTGGGATGGCTCTCCCCATTCAGGTAATCAATAAATCACATTGTTCCTCCGAAACATATATTCCAGGGGACACTGATATGTTACATGGGGGATCATGATAGGAAATCCGTATTTGTGCAGGATGGAGCGCTTGAATATAAAAAAGATACGCAGTCAAGCGAAGATATTGGGAACGATCGTGTGCGCAGGGGGGGCAATGCTGATGACGATATACAAAGGTCCTATTGTTCACATGTTTTGGTCTCCACATCATCAATCCCCCAAGGATAACCAGACATCTGCAGCTGCCACTGATAGTAAAGAGAGGATCATAGGTTCCCTTCTGATAGTAGCGGGCACTCTTGCTTGGTCAGCCTTGTTTATCCTGCAGGTGATCATTTCAATTTGACATGTTTGTTCATCCAAATATATATAAAATGATCAAACCCTCTTGAAATTAATGATTTTGAATGTGCAGGCTGCAGTACTGAAGAGATATTCTGCTCAACTATCCCTTCCCACCTTAATATGTTTTCTGGGAACATTACAGGCAACAGTTCTCAGCGTAGCTCTTGTACGTGATCCTTCCCAGTGGGCGTTAGGATGGGACATCAACCTTCTCACTGCAGTCTACTCTGTATGTTTGCCTCTATCCTCTCGTCAAGGAAAATAGCTAACTTAAATGTTTTTCTTCTGGTTTTAGTTAGGAATTGAAGATTGGGATCTGAAGGTAAATTAAATTTACAGAATACAGCAATTAATATTGTTGTCTGCAGGGAGTGGTGGGGTCAGCCATTGCATATTACGTGCAAGGGTTGTGCATGCGCGTAAAAGGACCTGTATTTGCCACTGCATTCAGTCCGTTGACGATGATAATCGTGGCAATTATGGGATCTATCATTCTCTCAGAGAGCATCTTTTTGGGCAGGTTCGTTTCAGAACTCTTCTGAGCTCAAATTGAAATCGAGATTAAATGTTTTTCCATATAGGATGGTTGAAGACGCTAACTACACTTATCCACTGAATACAGCGTGTTGGGAGGAGCTCTGATTGCAATAGGGCTATACGCTGTTCTGTGGGGGAAGGTGAAGGATAACGAGATCTTAACCGATAAAAATTCACAGGAACTGCTTTCCAATTCTCAAGTAATGCTCCCTCAAAATCAAAACAAGGTGGATGACATAGAAGCTGCCTCTAACCAGCTCATGAGTAAGGGACCTCAAGCTTCTTAATTCAATGATGGAGATACGGCCGTCTCTATCACCAGAAACAACAATCCAAAAATGTAAGCATCGTAGCCAGTTTTTGCAACAGCGCTTACAGTTTGGGTTCTTCGAAATAAGCCGTTGGAGACTTGCACTTGCCTTGGTCCTCAAATGCATCCATCTAATTCCAACAAACGGATCTTAAAGGTCAATAGGTTCAGCATTTCTTCCATTATAGGTTCCGCAATTTATTCATCTGTCTGCCTTCAGGTTATACATCTCAGATATTCAATATTACAGTTTCCATCGTTGTCTATGATGGTTGTGATGAGGGTTGGGATTTCACTTTGAGCTTAGTCAAAAATTGTTGAGAGAATGTATTTTTCAATATTTAGTTTATTGAAATATAAATTTTGATTATTTAAATATAAATTTTGATAGAAAAAATATTCAAAATTCCAACTGAATTGCGTTTTCATAAATATTTCGTTCACTGATAAGATAAGAATAGTAGCATAGCAACAAATTCGTGGTTGGTGAAAGTTCAAAGGATGGCTTGCAAAACCTGAATCTTAGGGAAAGAGAAATCGCCCAGAGGTGGACAGAAGTAGTCGAAAGGAGTTGGCTGAAAAGAGGTAGTGTGTCCAAAACATGGCTGGTGAAGGAATTGGCTGGAAGGAGGCAGTCTGTCCATACAAAACTGATTAAACACTAAAAACCTATTAAATGTGCCCATAATCAATAAATGTAATTATGAAATAAAAATTTACAAACCAACCACTCAAATACAATAATCAAAATTTAATAAATTACACTAATCAAAATTAAAATATTATATTTTTTAATAATTTTATTAAAAAATACAACATGCACATAGAAGTAACATCTCTCCATTAAGATATCTTTAAAAATTAAGTTTTAAAATAAGATATTTTTTTTATAATTTTATTAAAAAATACAACATGCACATAGAAGGAACATCTCTCCATTAAGATATCTTTAAAAATTAAGTTCACATTGTCATTTCACATAGAAGGAACATCTCTCCATTAAGATATCTTTAAAAATTAAGTTCACATTATCATTTGATTAAAAATTACTATTTTTTAAATAAATAAAACTATTTATATTCTTTAAGAGTAAGAAATGAATTTTCTTTTATACTTAAAAACATATATCAAATTTTATTTATGATTTTAAAAATCATTTTAAAATTAAATATTTTTTTATTTAATATCTTAAAAATTATTTTGGAATTAAAACTTTTTTATTTAATATCTTAAAAAACATTTTGGAATTAAGTGTATATATCCAAACATACCATTCATGAAACTCTTAACATTTCCATGAAACTTTCAACATCACTTGGAAATATATTTTAATTAGACTTTTCAAATTTGCATTATATCTTAGTTTTAGTTTTTAAATTTGTTTTAAGATTTCGAGCAAAGTGGTTCATTGTTGGGATGATTGGCTTTACATTAACATAGATCCATTTCAATCCTGAATTATCAAATAATTGAAATTGATCAAATCTTTTTAAGTGCAAATTTTTAACTTTTTCTTAAATTTTGCAATTTGAAAAAAAAATCACCTCTCCTTGCAATAAAGAAATGGTTTAAAAACACTTAAAAATAAAATATCAACATCCTTATACAAGTTTTTGATTATTCCATTTCATATACTTAATTGAACTAGAAATTTAAGACATTTAAACCATATTTTTTTTTCAAACTCTGTATTATTCAATAATAAAAAAATATTAATTAAGTATAAATTGGAACTTCAAAGATTTGCAAGGTTTATTTTAGACTTTCAACTTCAATCCCTATTTTGAAATTACAATTTCCCTATAGTAATGAGGTTTGATTTGAAAACAAGACAAATTGTTACTTAATTTATGATAAAGTGGATGATAAATAATTTGAATTTAAATGGGATTATAACAAAGATTTTACTTAATTTATGATAAAGTGGATGGTAAATAATTTGAATTTAAATAAGATTACAATAAAGTGTAAGTTGAAAACAAGACAAATTGTTACTTAATTTATGATAAAGTGGATGGCAAAAAAATTGAATTTAAATAGAATTATAATAAAGATTTTACTTAATTTATAATTTATGATAAAGTGGATGGTAAATAATTTGAATTTAAATGGGATTACAATAATTTAAATTTAAATGAGATTACAATAAAGTGTGAGTTGAAAACAAGACAAATTGTTACTTAATTTATGATAAAGTGGATAGCAAATAATTTGAATTTAAATAGGATTATAATAAAATTTTTACTTAACTTATGATAAAGTAGATGACTAATAATTTGAATTTAAATGGGATTACAATAAAGTGTGTCTTGAAAACAAGACAAATTGTTACTTAATTTATGATAAAGTAGATGGAAAATAATTTGAATTTAAATGGGATTATAATAAAGATTTTACTTAATTAATTTATGATAAAGTGGATGACAAATAATTTAAATTTAAATAGGATTATAATAAAAAATTTATTTAATTTATGATAAAGTGGATGACAAATAATTTGAATTTAAATGAGATTATAATAAAAAATTTACTTAATTTATGATAAAGTGGATGACAAAAATGGGATTACAATACAAATGGTTATAATATAATGACATATTGTTATAATTATGCGGAAAGGTGTACACCTATTGGTAATGGGCACATTTAATACGTTTTTAATCTTTAATGTTTTTTTTATGGACACGATTAAATGTAGATAGAATATTCTTCATCGTCACACTAAATGGAGGGTTATGATTTGAAATATTAACTTCCTTACTTTTATAAAGGCTTAAGTTTATGTGTCTACTTTTTCACATTTACTTAATCTAATTAAAAAATTACTGTATTACGTTTATGTAATTAACAATGGAGTATATGATTAAGGTGATGTATTTCCATATTTCTCACCTAATTACTTCATTTTCTTTTACCACTTCCTCAGTTACGCCTATTTCTTTTAGGGATGGATGGTAGTTGGCATCTAGCTCACCAAGTGCGTTTCATATTATGGCCGACGTTTCATATTATTGATGCCTTTCTGTTGGCAGGCGTTTCATATTATGGCCGCGTATGTGGTATCTGGTTAGATGGCCGAAGTTTCATATTATTGATGCCTTTTTGTGGCAGGCGTTTCATACTATGGCCGCCTATGTGGCATCTGGTTTTTCATATTATATATTATGGACGCATTTCTTGAGGGGATTGGATTTATGTAACCATATATTGCTATTGTTGTTACAATACAAATTCGATTAGAGAACAAGTAATAGAACCATGATTTATTCTCTGCGATTTAGAATTTTCATTTATTGGTACGAGTTTGATTTTTTATTTAGGTTTTTGATTTATAGTTATGGACAATTTTAGTTAGATTGGATTAAAGAACTAGTAGAAACATGATTTATTCTCTACGATTTAGGATTTTCATTTATTGTTTACCAGTTCAATTTTTAATTTAGATTTTTGATTTATAGTCATGAACAATTTAAGTTTACACCAATTTAAATTCATAAAATAACTATTAAGATAATAAATGAAGTGAAAATTCAACTGAGAGGCATGGAATCAGTTCCCAGCTATGCGTCATTATGTAACATGTAATAAGTGTAAATTTTATGAAAATTTTCTTGGGAATCTTTTGACATAAATTTGAAAGAAATCACACTCGACATTTAGATTTTCTTATAATTTGTTAAGTTTTCGTCTAAACTATCTATCATTCACGGTTTGAATTAAATCCATCCATAATTTAATTTGTGAATTTTTAATTTGTGAATTTGAATGGCACATCCATATTGGAGGAAAATGTTACAATGGTAATTGATGAAGCACGAGAAGCCATCGTTACACTGTTAAAAAAAGCCAAAAAAAAATAGACAGGATTTTCGAGAGGTCCATCGTCCTTTGCCTCTTCTTTAAATTTGCCTTCTAATCATATAGATGTCCATCCTACTTTGCATCTTCTTTAAAATTGCCTTCTAATAATATAGATTTATTTCCTAGAGGTGAGGAAAACCCTTTGTTGTATCACAAAATCCATTTGTAATTATATCGACCTGCCTTAGTACATAAATATACTTACTTTTGTAACTAGATAAGATCTTTAGAGCTTGGAATATACTTGTAAATCAATGTGAAATATGAAATTCATTTATGATAAAAGTTACAATTTGCAGTTTTCTGAGAAAATTTACGAATTTAGTTAAAAACATTAATCAAGAAATGCACTTTCTATGTATGGTGACCATGAAATTAAGACCTATGTAGTATGCACTGTGTAGTTGAGATTCTAAGTTAATCTGCATGTGTGTTTCTCTTTTTTTAATTTCATAAATCTGAAGGAACTTGTTTTTTGTTTTTACAGAATATGTTCATTTAATCTTTCAAATTTTTTAAATTTTAAAACATCTGGATGTTATTTAAACAATGATTTAAATTGTTTTTAAAAAATGACTGAAAAATACTAAATTATTTAAAAATAACTTGATATAGTATGTTTTAAAAAATGATTGAGACATATTAAATTATGTAAAAATAATTTAAGACACACAAAGGCATATATATAGAGAGGTATAATTTGGGTTCACGCAGTAATTTGAATTGAACGAAGGATCAACACATCTTTAAGTTGTCTGTGTGAGAATATAGTAGTAACGAAATTCTAAAATAAATAAATTTGGGCCTCTTTCCATTTCCTGTGTGAGAAGAGAGTAGTAAAGAAATTTTAAAATAAATAAAGTAGTAAAGAAATTCTAAAATAAATAAATTCTGTCAGCTTGATGTGAATTCAGCAACAACTAACCATAATTGTAATTCAACAACAACCAGCCATAATTGTAATTCAACCAACGATAATTGTAAATTTTTGATATTCTCCATTTCTCTCCGCATCATGAAAAATGAGAGTAAATTTATTATTCACAAAGTTGATTAATAAAATAAGTTTTTTAAATTAATATATTAATAAATTTATTTCTTAAATATATTAATAAAATAAGTTTTACAACTTTGAATGTTTTATGGTTAATAAAATAAGTTTTGCAACTTTGAATACTTTATGGTTAACAAAATAGGTTTTTCAATTTTGGATGTTTTAGGGTTAGGGTTATTTATAATATATTAGTTATTAGAGTTAGGGTTAGGGTTAATGTAGTTAATATTCTTACTATATATAGTTAATGCTCGATATTATTAATATATTAATTATAACTATATTTAGGTCTCACTGGATGTTAATCATCATCATCATCAATAACTATTAATATAATTAACTATATTAATAACTATTAATATAGTTAATAAGGCTTACACCTATTGGCAATGGGCACATTTAATACTTTTTTAATCTTTAATGTTTTTTTATGGACATGATCAAATGTAGATAGAATATTAACTTCCTTGCTTTTATAAAAACCTAAGTTTATTTGTTTACTTTTTCACATTTACTTAATCTGATTAAAAAATTACTGTATTGTACATTTATGTAATTAGCAATAGAGTATGTGATTAAGGTAATGTATTGCCACGTTTCTCACTTAATTATTTTATTTTCTTTTACCACTTTCTCAGTTACACCTATTTCTTTTAGGGATGGATGGTAGTTGGCTAGCTAGGTATGTTTCATATTATGGTCGGATGGATGTTATTTGGCATCTCACTACCTGGTGGGTGTTTCATATTATGGTATGGATTAGAGAACGAGTAGAAGCATGATTTATTCTCTAGGATTTAGGATTTTCATTTATTGTTTACGAGTTCAATTTTTTATTTAGGTTTTTGATTTATAGTCATGAACAATTTAAGTTTACACCAATTTAAATTCATAAAATAACTATTAAGATAATAAATAAAGTGGGCATGGAATCAATTCCCATATATGTGTCATTATGTAACATGTAATAAGTGTAAATTTCATGAAAATTTTCTTGAAAATCTTTTGACATAAATTTGAAAAAAATCACACTCGATATTTAGATTTTCCTGTAATTTGTTAAGTTTTCATCTAAACTATCTATCATTTACAGTTTGAATTAAATCCATCCATAATTTAATTTGTGAAATTGAATGGTACATCCATCCATATAAATATACTTACTTTTGTAACTGGATAAGATCTTTAGATCTTGGAATACACTCATAAATCAATGTGAAATATAAAATTCATTTATCAAAAAAGTTGGAGATTTTGCTGAGAAAATTTGCAGATTTCTTAAATTTTTTTATAGATTTAGTTAAAAAGATTAATCAAGAAATGCACTTTCGATTGTATGGTGACCGTGAAATTAAGACCTATGTAGTATGCATTGCTTTAATCCACATGCGTGTTTCTCTTTTTTTATTTCATGAATCTGAAGGAACTTGTTTTTTCGGAATATGTTAATTTAATTTTTCAATTTTTTTAAACTTTAAAACATCTTGATGTTATTTAAACAATGATTTAAATTGTTTTTAAAAAATGATTGAAAAATATTGAATTATTTAAAAATAAGTTGAAACAATGATATAATATGTTTTAAAAAATGATTGAGACATATTAAATTAAAAATAATTTAAGACATACAAAGACATATATATAAAGAGGTATAATTTGGGTTGAGGCAGTAATTTGAATTGAGGTTAAGTTGCCTATGTGAGAAGATAGTAGTAACGAAATTTTAAAATAAATAAATTCCGGCCTCTTTTGGTTAGTAAAGAAATTTTAAAATAAATAAATTATGTCGTTCCTCGCGAGCTTGATGTGAATTTAGAGCAACTAGCTATAATTGTAATGTGAATTTAGAGCAACTAGCTATAATTGTAATTCAACCAGCCATAATTGTAATTCTTTGATATTCTCCATTTCTCCCTAAATCATGTAAAATGTAAAATGAGAATAAGTTTATTATTTACATAAAGTTGATTAATAAAATAAGTTTTATAAATTAATATATTAATAAATTTATTTATTAAATATATTAATAAAGTATATTAATAAAATAAGTTTTGCAATTTTAAATGTTTTATGGTTAATAAAATAAGTTTTGCAACTTTGAATACTTTATAGTTAATAAAATAGGTTTTACAATTTTGGATCTTTTAGGGTTAGGATTATTTTAATATATTAGTTATTAGAGTTAGGGTTAATGTAGTTAATATTCTTA
>SNQJ01S0020401.1:56911-67654 GCA_010110895.2 Picea sitchensis
GATACCATGTTAATGTTTATGCCATTATTATAGTTCTTTGCATTTCAATAGATAAGAACATCATAAGAACAAGATCACTGAGAAATACACATCCACAAGAGACACAACATTTATCCTGGGAAACCCTCTAGGGGAAGAAAACCTATCAAAAACTTCCTTATCATAAATAGCATATACAATGTTCAAGAGATAACTCAAACCAATACAGAAAGTACTCCCAAGAGATGTTCCACCCTTCTTCTCCTCTCTTCAACTTCCAATTGCAGCTTGCCTCATGAGATAATGAGCAAGTGAAGTGTGTCTAAGAAGTGAGGCACTAACCTCTTATTTATATCAATCTGGTATGTGTGAAGAGTCACCATCTGGCAGGGCCGACCTCTCAGTTTGGGTGGGTAAACCCACCTTTAATTAATTTTGGCCCTTCCATTATAACTGTTGGGGACGACTTCTTATTCAACACTTTGTAATTGTCCGATGACCAATCCGCAAAAGGGTATTTGGTCCTTGTTCAATTATCGACATGATTAATCCTCAATGGGGATTAATCTAATAACAAAAATAATAATAATGACATGATTAATCCACAATGGGGATTTAATCCAATAACAAAATAATAATAAGAATGCTCTTCGCAGTTACATTATTTCAACATTTTCACTAGCTAACGGAGCCATAAAACCCGTCGAGGTAGGTGAATTTAAACGGCTTGGGTTAATTAGACAACCTCAGAATAGATATTCCCTTCTCGTTGATGGTGTGTCATAAATGATTCGTCAAAAAATGACGCTAGAAGGAGGGCCTGGAATTCATTAATGGTGTGAGGATGTTGTAAGACTCCCCCAAATAATCGTTCTCGTGTCATGACATGTAGTCGCTCAGACCCTACCGTTATACTTGATCCAGCCACTATGTCAAAATCCACACCTGACATTCCCGCTGAACCTGTGACACCAATTCCTCAAGGGATTGATGTACACGAAATTATACGTAATTCCCACCAATCAATAATAAAAACTCAGGGCACATTGTCTAGACTTAGACAATTTGGTGAACAATTAAACTAGCCCCTTGATTTTTCCAATCAGAAAGAAGATCCTCTTAGCACTATTCTGCCCAATCACGCATTACATGATACTATTACTGATCCTTTTTAAGCACTAATCTAAGGTGTTGGTGGATCTGGACTTTCTCCTTCCCCACCTGGGTCTTCTCCACCCTCTTCAAGAGGAGAATCATATGACGAAGATAGTTCTTCGTCTAGGAAATCTCAAAATTCACCCACACCAAATCCCATGGCTAACCAGAATAGTCCTTCCAAACCTTGGCTTGATCAAGATGTTGTGGAAGTACCTGAACCTCAACATCCTTTACCCAAACATCCTGAAAAATGGTTACCCAATTTTGACCCCGATTTGAAGCAATCAACTGAATATCATATAAAAAAATTCATGTTAGCTATTAGGCTTCGAAACGTCGAACATAAGGATGTAGTGTGTAGTATATTCCCTTACACCTTTGAAGGAAATTCCTCCATGTGGTATTTTTGACAACAACCCCAAACTATTCTTTCTTGGGACAGGTTTGAGACCTTTTTATTAGAAAAGTTTGGGGATGACAAATCTCTAGAAGTTCTAGTCATGGAATTGTCCAACATGAAAATGAATCTCAAAGAGAGAATCAAGGATTTGAATCATAGATTCCTTACGCTTAAAAAAAAATCCCTACAGAATCGATGCCTACTGAAAACTTGATTATTGCATACTATGCTAAAGCCCTACACCATAACATAGCTATATGGGTTAAGAGGTCTAATAAAAACATGTTACTAGAGGCTTTTGAGGAGGAAATCCTCATTGAAAAGGGTATTCTTAGTTTAAAGGATAATGTAAATGCATAATCTGAATCAACTTCCTCTCCTAAAAAGAAAATATAAATCCTTACCAGACCTTCCCCAAATAAAAAAGAACAAGAAACCGTAGACTTGGAAGGTTTATAGAAAGCCTTTCATAAGTTATATAATCAAGTCATAGACTTGAAGAGATCTGAAGAAGAAGGATCTTCAAGTAAAGGGAATTTTAGACCACCTTTTAGGAGACCTCTTCCTCCAAACAGACCAAATCTGACTACAAAGGGTCTAAATTTTGAAGGGTTACAATATGATTTAAAGCAATATTAGATAGAAATGATAGTTATGCTTCTGTCCCACTTGAAAACCAAAATGATGCAGGTGAAGAAGAAACATCTAATGAGGAGGACTCATCTCCCCCAGTTTTCAGACATCTTTCCGACAATATTTTCCAAGCTAATTGTGAAACTGTCCATAAAAACCAGCACTCGTATAATACTCATAGTAAAGTGTAAAACACATCTTCACCTGAGGCAAGTAAAAACACGATTTCAAGAAAACCAAAACAGATTGAAACATCATGAAATCACATGTCCCTAGATTTAGAATATGATATTTTTTAAGATCTTAAAAGACTAAAGGAAAATATATCAATTTTCTAACTGCTCAAATTCCCCCTCATCCTACAGAAAATGTTGCGAAGTATAGCTGATAATAGTAAAAAGAAAGATCCCCTAGATAAAAAAAATCAGCAGAAAATGGCATAAATAAAACAAAGGATGTCGTAAACAAAAGACCACTTGAAGACCATAAAAAAAGGACACACCAGATAAAAGTGTAGGGAATTTAGATAAAATAACTTCAAATACACTAGAAAAAAATCAGCCAAATTCTTCTCCCACACCGCGAAAAAATGTCCCACCATTTCTGTTAACTTTCAAAATCTTCAACAGAAATGTACATAATTGTATGGTAGATTCTGGGGCCTCATCAAATGTAATGCTTTTTTCTATTTTTCAAAAGATAAATGATGAAGTCAAACATTCCAATTTCAAAATTATTCAGCTAGACAGAACTAATGTCATATTTGTTGGTGAGCTTAAAAATGTATTGATTAGATTATCATCTAACCCAAAAGTGCACCAGGTAATTGACATAGTTTTCTCTGATATTCCAGAGGTTTATGGCATGTTCTTGAGCATAAATTGGTCTGAACAATTGCATGATTATTCCTCTACAGATTGGTCTCATCTATGGTTACCAGAAAATGACCAGCCAAACAAGATCAAAATTAATAGAGAATGTTATCTAAAGTACATTGTCACAAATCTAAATGACTCGAATGAGCCTTTTACCGCTGGTGTAAATACATTTGAAGCTCAAGGTATGAACACTTTCTTTGGGAATTTCATGACTTAAATATCCACTATTACGAACCTGGATCAACAATCTGAAATATCATCCCATACTCAGGTGACAACTTTGAAAAATGATGCAAACATTGTTGATAGTTGTGAGAATGATGAAATCTGGTCTCTATACCTTGATGGGTGTAAATATCGTGAAGGAGCTGGTGTTGGTTGTGTTTTGATTGACCCCAAAGGTAAGAAGAAATGTATTTCTTGTAGATTAGAATTTGAGTGTACAAACAACACGTCAGAATATGAAGCACTCCTGCAAGGACTCAAGAAGGTCATAGACCTCGAGGTGCAAAGCTTGATGGTACTTGGTGATTATGAAATTGTAGTTAAACAGGTAAAAAATAATATTCATTGTTTATCACCTCATCACAAGAACTACCAAATCAAGGTATGGAACTTAATCCATAAATTTATTTCTTTTAACATAAGTTCTATTCCCATATCTAGTAATTTCGAAGAAGATTTATTGGCTAATGTTGCGTCAAAATTATTACCTGCTGAGGGATTTTCTCCTAATGCATTTTTTGTTGAATTGATGTTCATGCCATCGATCCTCGAAAATATTACCAATTGGCGAGTGTTCGATGATGAACAACTGTTGGGCCCAAGATATGATTAATTTTATGATGATTATTATACACTTTTGTCGCATGTACATATGTGTTTTTCATCTTTTGAAGGAGCTTTTTGAAGAATTTTATGTTAAAATGGTATGATCGACACAAGGTATGTATGATTCATGTTTAATGTCATTATTGGGTATAATTCATCACGTTTTATGATTACCAAGAGATAATTCATGTCTTTCTGATGTTACAGGGAAAAAATGCACTACGTTCCTACTTCCGGCACTCAGTTCGACACTCATTCCAGCACTCGTTCTGGTACCCGATCCAACACTCTGTCCAGCACTGCATATTGCACAAAAATGGCGGGTGACTTGGCGGTTATGGTATTGGCGGCCAATAATGGGCGAATCAGGAATGTGGGTTTTGTTCGTGCTTGCCCCCTCCAGCTACTGAGCTCCAGACAACTCAGTTTCAGTTGTTCAAAGAGGGCGATTATTGGCTCACTCTGTTTTGTCAGTTAGGGCATCATTTAATGTAAATTGTCGAATTTAGAAGTGGTTCAACCCTCCTTTGGTCGACCACTTGGCCTGTAAACATTATAAAATACCACCGAGGTGGTCATACATAAGTTAAGTAGCAGCAGAATCAGTGTGATAGGTAGAAATACGTTTTTACTCTATTTTTCCATTTTACATTCCCAGATTATACAAGAACTGCGTTTTTGAGTTTTTATGGTGAATTCATCTTGCTAAGCGCGTGGTGTGCTTTTAGAGAGTGACCACAACTTTCTAGGGGGCCCATCAACAGTCTGGTAACTGTCTTTGTGTTCTTTTATGTATTTCATAGTTTAGTTGTTCTCTTTATTTTCCTGTACATGCATTTTTATTAAGTTAATTAGTTTGTTGTTATAGTTTAATTACTTTGACTCTCTTTTGCAGGTTAGTATGATGAATTGTGTTAGCATGCATTAATCTTGTAGTTAGGAACGGATCTGCAGATCCCTAGACTAACCCCACGTGTAGTTAGATATTAGATTACATCCTTATTTATGATTTTAGAATCAAGTTTAAAACAGAGTTTTAATTAGAATAGAACAAAGTTTTTATTTCAGCTTTCTTTGACAAGGATTTGATGGATGGATAGGATCAATTTCAGTTTTTAATCATAGCTTGCTTATTTCATTTTTATGTAGAATTGGCTTAGCTGGTTGTTGATTAATGTATTTGTTAGTTTACTTTTTAAATTTCATGCTTTAATTTATGTTTTTAGTCATTTATTTATTCCAGTTTGAATTGTTAGAGTGGATATAACATAGTTTTCATTTTATGTAATTTCTTTCCTAGAATTTGCAATTGTATTTCTTAGTTAATGATTGAGTTTAGGTATGAATTTTGCTTATGTAGTGTAGAAGTATAATGATGATCTCGTTATGTTGTTGATGGTTCATATATGAATATGTAGGGTATTTAACATTGTTTTTGTCATGGCTAAATTCTCATTGGATTGTTTAATCCATACCTTTCACTTTGCCATTGAGATTAGCATTGAGCTTATACCTCTTGAATTGTCCTTTATTGTCAAGTGCCATCGAGACATCATCCGACACTGAGAACATTCACACAACCACCAACATTATGTTTGAGTCTTCATAGATTAAGAAATAGTTTTCTTGCTTTCATGGATTAAAAAAGATAGTTTTCATGCTTTCATAGATATAGTTTCTTGCTTTCATAGCTTAGGAAATAGTTTATTTCTACTGTAGGATAGATAGTCTTTTTCTTTGATAGGTTAGAGAACAATTTGTTTATCATATATTAAAGGTTAGTTGCTAGTCTTTCTTGCTTTCAATAAAATAGATTTCCTTTCATGAATTAGAAATAATTTTGAATTAAGAATATAGTCCACTTGCCTCTTAGGCTAGATAGTTGTTCAATGAGAAGCTGTCATTTGATTGCTTGCCGTAGTTAGTTGTCTATTTGCTTTAGTAGGTTAGTTAGTTGTATTTTCTTACTTGTCTATTGCTTTAGTAGGTTAGATAGTTGTCTTTGCTTAGTTGTTTATTTATTTTCGTTAGTAGGGTAGTTAGGTGTCTTTTCTTTCTTGTTTATGTATTTGCTTTCATAGGGTAGTTGCTCATTGAATGTAGGTTGGCAAGTTAAAGAAGTTTGCTTTTGTCATTTGCTTATTATGCTTAAATAATTGGTTTTTCTTATTGTTATGAACTAGTTTGCTTTACATAGGGTTTTTACTTGCTTTCTTAGAACTATCCATCGATCCTTGGCCCAGAAGTACTTAGGTTACATAGTTTCAAGTTGCTTAGTAGGGTTTTCTCATTAGATAGTTTTCCTTAGTTAGGCTATACTCCTACCAACCCTTCTACCTTTGGCATATATTTTTCTACAACTCTAAGTTTACTTACCCCGGGTTGACAATTTAATTGAGGGTTTTTAGTTTGTTTTTAGTGCATATATAACACCCATCATTTTTGGTGTCGTTGCCGGGGAGTTGTCTCAAGGTAAGAAGTAGTTAGGAAATAGATCATCCTTAGACCTTAGCATTAGCTTGGTGGTGGGGGAACTTTAAGATGAGAGGTAAGAACCTGCGCATCTGCTATAGTAGGTTCTCCCAAACCCAATGGTAGTTTTTCTTTTTCTTTTTGTTTTCTTTCATGAATAGACCTAGAAACCAAATGGTATCTTTTTGTTTTGTTTTTTCTTTCTTTAATGAATAGGCCTAGAGACCCACAAGGTAGATACATTAAATCTAAATCAAACCTTTCAACCAAGGTTCCTTCCGATCTCTTTGGGGGAAGGAACATTCCGCTTATAAAATCCATAGACCAATACCGAAAAATAGGAGCTAGCTCAACCCAAAGAGCTAAAGTAGTCTCTAAAAGAGACTAAAACAAAGAGCACTATAGAATAAGAAATTGAATCATCAGTAATAGTGGGACAGTAGGCAAGACCACTCGAGCCTTCCACAGAACCAAACAATACAACCTTTGTTCAGGAGATCCTAACTTTGTGGACATCATCTTTGTGTGAACCAAGTTTTATCAAATGACAAGATGAATTCGAAGGTGATCATTAGTTTGGAAGAACTCTCTCAAATCCTAGCAACAACTGGGATCTCTTCTTTTCAGAAAGAAAACATCTTGACAATAGTCAAGAACTTATCTACCTCTCCGGAAATATTAGAAGAATCAAGGTACTATGAGCTACAAAATGATTTTCCTTGCCAAAATGCGAAGGAGGCTGAAAAATTATGGACTACATACAGTGGAGAGCAATCATTAAGACCTAATATTGAGGAGCTCTCAACATCCATCTCAGCAGATCCTTTATGTACTTCAGAAATCAATCATCCAAAAGAACAGGATTTGCATAGCATGATGATGGAGAGCATAGAAATTACTATTGATGAACATCAAGATTACATTCAAACTTGGTTTCAAGAGGTCATCAGGCCACAATGGTATTCTCTTCTTCAACACCTTCTGATGCCAAAAAAAGTAGGTTGGTTGGTTCTATTGGATTACTGAGAGGGAGGGTGAATCAGTAATAGAGCAATTTAATCCTTTTTTAACTAAATAATCTAAGTGTTATGTCAATGTAGAATTATCATCCAATAATGAGCAATGAACAAATGAAGAAACATACACATACATAGTACACCAGTGTTTTACGTGGAAACCCGAAGTGGGAGAAAACCATGAAATGATTTTTCTTATATGTCTTGAAGAATTACATTCATTGGAAGCACCAACTTCCTTTGTTTTCCAGCTGCAACTAGAAGGAGGCTCCAACCCCCTAGTTTCTCAGGATACAACTTGAAGGAAGCTCCAACTCCCCAATTCTCTGGCTATAACCAGAAGGAGGCTACAACCCCCTATGTTCTCCAACTACAACCAGAGGGTGGCTACAACCACCTGTCCTTGCTCCGTCCTGCCACCATGAAGTAGAAGTATAATGATGGAACCACTGTCACACTATCACTGTGAGATATACCATTGTAAGCCTGTACCAATAAATTTAAACCATGCATCAACCATGCATCAACCTATAACTCAACCTTTAATCAACCTGTACCATAAACAAGTTCATCAACCATGCACCAACCTGTACTAAACAACCTGTAATCAACATGTACCATAAACAAGTGCATCCAACCATGTACCAAGTATGCACCAATCATGTGTCAACTACTCATCAACTATGACTCATCAGTATGTACTGACATCATCAACTATACACCTCATGTATGTGCCAACTCATCAACTAGTTGTCTCAACCATGTACTCAACATGTACCTCAACCAAAAGCCCTCATCAATTTCATCATCTAAATCTGATTTGTAGCTCTGTAATAGACCTGGTGTATATCACATTCTTTCAAACCTTCCTTAACTTTAACAACAAGAGACTAGCATTTTGATCAAACTTTTCTTTAGTGTCACATGCCTAGTTTTGGATTAGTCAACAACCCTAAATTGAAGTAATCATAACTTTGTACCTGTAATGTATAAATATTTGAAACTAATAAAAAATGTTATTTAGTGTGTTTTATGCAATTCCTCCAAGTGTCACTACTTGGAACCTCTCAGAAAAGGCGTTATAGCAAAAATGTCATACCTTGCATAATTCTGGCTTATTCTAGAGAGCGACCTTGTAGAGCGTTCCCCGCATAGAATATTTGTTGAATTGATCTGAAACTATTACAGCACATACAAAATACTTTACTCTAACCAAAAAATTTGGTCTCACTAAATTTGGATCTGTTATGAAGAAGTTATGATGTTTTTACCCGAAACACCTGTTTTTGACTAGTTTCAGGACTAGCCACAAACCATATTTTCCAAGGAGTGTAACTCTCAAAATACAATGACCCACAAGTTGAATTGTTTACCATAGATACTTGGATATGTTTTCTCAATGGCATAGAAATTTCACGGTCTGAATCATTATAGAAAAAAATTTATAGCGAAAATGGTGAGATAACCTGTAAATAACATACCTTAGAAAGCACCATCAAAAGAATTTATCCTTCCAAGCATTTCGGCCTTATTTTCTTCACCTTCCCTCAGAATTTCAGCTTAGATATCCTTGGTTACCTTAGACACCTATAGATATTCAATATGCTCAAGTGTGTCTTAAATGATAGAGCCTTGCCTCTTATTTATAGTCTCCAAGTAGCTTCCTTAAAAACATCTTCTAGGTCACTTGGCCCCACTTTCCTTATTTTAGGGTTAACCCACTTCTAATTTCTCCATTAAATTTATTATTGAAATAATTTATTTCTTCACTTTTGAATTATAATACACTCATTACTTCCCACTTTATTATATAATACACTCATTACTTCACTTTATTATTTACCTTTTAAAATATCTTAAACCACTTTGACTACTTTGACATTTTGGGGCTTCTAGATGACATATGAGGGTCCTCCAACTTTGTAAGGCCATAACTCTCAAACCGTGAGGAGTTATGTGACGTTACACATACCACCAGAAATGGCATGACATGTACTATCCATATAGAATAGTATTATATGAAAATATATCATAACTCATACCATTATCCATCAAACAAACTTGGTTCCATTACCCAAACCTGGGGTCTCCAAATTCTCATGGCCATAACTCTGTGACCATGAGGAGTTATGTGACATTCTACATACCACCGGAAATGGCATGAAAATAAATATCCATCTAGGATAGTTTCCATGACAAATTCACTTTCCTTCATCTCATTATTCCAAAATTAAGCATGGGTTTTCTTACTCCGCAAAGTGTCTTCTCGTGAAGGATTTCACCATAAGGGTACCACTTTGGAGTTCATCCATATTTACTTCTTATCAACCATGACAAAACAATAATGATTCATATTTACATCAAACAATATTGGGTCCATTACCCAAAATTTTGTGCTACAGGGCTTTCTTCAAGGGTTGACATCAATGACAACCAACTTTAATCAACAATCCCCCCCTTTGGCATTGATGGAAACACTCTGATGCAATACTGAAATCATATCATTCATGCTCCCCCTAGAACCATGTCTTTGTCCTCTTCATCTGATAAATCTGCTCCCCCTGGAACCATGCCTCTGTCCTCTGCATCTGATAAATCTACTCCCTCTGGAACCATGCCTCTGTCCTCTGCATCTGAATCTGCTCCCCCTGGAACCATGCCTTTGTCCTCTACATCTAATAAATCTCTCCCCCTTTGTCATCAATGGCAAAGGTATCTTTCCATCCGGGGCTGCTCCACCTGACTGAACTGTCCTCTTATGGTGCTTCCTTGTGTAGATATAAGACATATAAGATAAACATTCAAAAAGCATACAAAAAACATTCATTTTGGAGTAGAAATAACTCCAAGTCTTTGGCAAATATATTCAAAGGATTCCCATGGAAGTGGTTTTGTAAAGATGTCTGACACTTGTTCTTTTGTGCCCACTTGTTCTTGTTCTGATGTTCTTTTTTGCAATCTATTCCCGTAGAAAGTGATACTTGATTGGAATGTGCTTCATCTTGGAGTGCATCACCGAGTTTTTTGAGATACTGATGGCGCTTGTATTATCACAATATATTGGAATGGGCTCATTATACTCAACCTATATATCTATCAAAGTTTGTTTCATCCAAAGAACATGTGTACAACATGTTGCTGCTGCAATATACTTTTCCTTGGATGTAGATAGAGATACTGATGATTGTTTCTTGCTCAGCCATGATACTAAACACTCACCCAAGTAGAACGTTACTCCACTGGTGCTTCGTCGGTCATCAATACAACCTGCCCAATCTGCATTTGTGTAGGCAATTAGTGATAGATCCTTTCCTTTTGGATACCATAGCCCAAACTCTTATGTTCCTTTGAGATATCTGAAAATCCTCTTCACTGC
>SNQJ01S0020401.1:70501-115555 GCA_010110895.2 Picea sitchensis
TTTACCTTTTAAAATCTCTTAAACCACTTTGACTACTTTGACCTTTTGGGGCTTCTAGATGACATATGAGGGTCCTCCAACTTCGTAAGGCTATAACTCTCAAACCGTGAGGATTTATGTGACATTCCACATACCACTAGAAATGGCATGACATGTGCTATCCATATAGAATAGTATTATCTGAAAATATTTCATAACTCATACCGTTATCCATCAAACAAACTTGGGTCCATTACGCAAACCTGGGGTCTCCAACTTCTCATGGCCATAACTCTCTAACTGTGAGGAGTTATGTGACGTTATCCATACCACCGAAAATGGAATTACAAGCACTATACATCTAGGATAGTTTCCCTAAAAAATTCACTATCCTTCATCTCATTATTCCAAAATTAAGCATGGGTTCTCTTACTCCACAAAGCATCTTCCCATGAGGGATTTCACCATAAGGGGACCAATTTGGAGTTCATCCATATTTACTTCTTATCAACCATGAAAAAACAATAATTATTGGTATTTACATCAAACAATCTTGGGTCCATTACCCAAACTTTTGTGCTACGACTTTCTTCAAGGGTTGACATCAATGACAACCAACCTTAATCAACAGGTTCTTCATATCCAGGTAATTACGGTGGTAACTTTTTCATATATGGATATGAGTATGTTCCTTATCTTGCTCCGCACATGGTTACATTGGAAGAGTTCTTACACTTGAATAAAAATTCCCCCTTTCTTTTTAGGTAGGGTAGGATAGTAAATAAAATCTATATGTTGTTAATTTAGCTTAGAAGTCTAATGTAGCCTCATTTTACATTTTATTTTAATAAAAGAACTATGAGATAGATGTTCCTATGACTTGATCTCATTGATCTCATTAGTTTATTATATTTTAGAGTGTGGTTTTTGCAAACATTCTTAGAGATCTCTGTAGGTCTTTATATCACCAAGGGTAGACAATTCCAAGGAAATATAAAAGAAGGATTTTCTTCAAAAACATTGTTACACTTGGACCTTGTTGTCTTATAAGCATCAAATGAATAATGACTTCTTGTAGTTGGCCATGTTTTTGCAAAGATTTTCATCTTCTTGTTCTTAAGGCATTTAAAAAAAAAAAAAAAAAAAAAAAGTTGTTCTTGAAAATCTTCACCACTATATAAGGAAGTGATACCGTAACCATCAAGCTTAGAGGTCTCTCGTACAGTTTTTCCAAGAAACCTGAGTAAGTAAGTAAAGTATCTTTATTAAAGAGTAACAAGGAGGTATGATAGCAGTTAGTCATGGAAACATCACAATAAATAGAAAAGAAGAAAGTGAGTTGAGCCTAGAGATACCTTTCTATTCTTTCTCAATGGTACCATCCACTACACACTAAATAGCTTGATTATATCATATCTTTAGATAGGCCATGTCCACTTAAGTACCCCGTTACATCAAGAAAATCACTAAGTAATATAACGAAAATTCATCATCTAACATAAATACCACCGCAATTGAAAAAAGAAAGAAAAAGTTGTTTTCAGAGATGTCCCCGCATATTCTTGCATAAATCAATCTTATACTAAAATCTTAAAATATGGAGGGCCAGTCTCTGAGGGTGTAAGAGGCTAACTCGTTGGGATACTGAATAGGTCTACTAGCAGAGGGTACCAGCATGTGGTATGACTAGGTAAACCTGTCGGAGTACTGAACAGGCTTGCTGGCAACAGGGCATTCTACCTAGCGAGGATGGTAATCTGAAAAAAATAAATAATAATTTTAAACTTGTCCTGATGCATAGCATTACTTGCAGACAAAGTTGAAATGAAGTATGTATGGTTAAGCAAAGGTTAATGAACTCCATAAACTTGTCATTGGGAACTAACTTTAAGACTATATTGAAACTCTCTTGCCTACCTCTTCTTATCTATATATAGGATCTCTTATCCTATAGGTGGGGCCATCCTTTAACCGTCTCTTCAGACCAATCTGTGAAATTTATCTTTACACTTGACATGCTGTAAATCTTCGGCTATTGGGAGAACTGACTGGTTTCCTATATTTTTTATTGTGATGTGTCACAATACTTAGGTGTGGGGTAGGGGTTCATGAGTTGACAAATGATAACATTGCCTAGAAGAAGTAAATCCTTGTAAAAATTTATGTATATTGTTTTTATGATATAGGTTATTACATCAACAGTAATTTTATTTTCAAAATGCTAATTCCATGTGTGTTATAAACTATTGTACATCTCCTTAACAGACCACATAACTGGATTATTGTCATTACAAACTATTCATTACAGAGTTATGATTACATGCCTTATAAAATGTGAGATAGAGGAATTGATTGTGTGAGCACGATGGAAAAACAAATAATAATGGAACACTCTTATCTCGCCTCTTCTCCTATTCACTCTATTCGTGGTCTTAGAGGAATCAATTACCTCATCCACAAAGCTCCTAAAGAGTTGGAGACCATTGGTTTAAACACCACCAGTTGCCAAGAGCAAGCTATAACAGGGTTTTCAAACCCGAATTTCAGAACATCTCTGGAGCTAAGGGATACTCCAAAGAGTGGATAAAAGAGGAGCTAATATAACCCCCCTCTCAAAATAGTAAATACCTATTGCTAATTCATGGCATGAAGATGTGCCATATCTTCGGTCTGGGGGGAGTTTCCTGAGCTAAAAAAAAAAAAATGCTAAGTATTTCCCATTTGTATAGCAAAACCCATGAGAAGANGGATAAAAGAGGAGCTAATATAACCCCCCTCTCAAAAAAGTAAAGACCTATTTCTAATTCATGGCATGAGGACGTGCCATATCTTCGGTCTGGGGGGATTTTCCTGAGCTAAAAAAAAACACTAATCACCGTTCATTTGTATAGCAAAACCCATGAGAAGAGGAAGTAGGATTTTTGTCAGAATTCTATCATACTATCTTTTTACAATGTCTTGGGATATTATATCAGCAGTTGTTTGTATTGGTATGCTAAATTTTATATTGCTGACTTCATTTTGTGTGTTATGAGCTTACTGTGCATTTTTATGTTTATGCTATAGAAGACTTTGTATCCTTAACTGGTTCTTTGTGACAATTACAGATCAATAACACATTGTTAAACTCACTACAGATCTGTGTTACACACCTATGAATAGAGGAACAAGGTTAAGTGGCTCTGTATTAGGCTAGGTATTTAGCTCAGTATGGTTTTGATTTGGAGTTATCTAGATGAGAATCTAGGTCTAGGGAGCTAGGCCAGGGTTTCCAAAAGATGAGTTGCAAAGATAGAATGGGGCAAGGTAGGTATACTCAGTAGCATTTAGGATTTGTAATTGTGTATAGGGTAGATTCGGATATTTCAACATGGGAATGAGATCATGAATCCATTCATAAGAAGAATCTATAACATAACATGACAGTTTCATCCAAAACAATGCAAATAACTTGAAACATTCATAGGAAAGCATGGAGGTGGCAACAAATTATAGCAGAAGAGCAACAAGTTTTGGAGGCCTTCCTCAATGATTTATTTAATGAAAAAGTTATGAATGGAAATATTAATATTTCCTCTACACTCTGGATTCACTAATCCAAGAAAAACTATACATATAACCCCTTCACAATTGATTTGGAAACAAAATGTCAAAAAGCGCAACAACTGTGACAGAAACGCAATAGAAAAATAAGGGTCGAATATGGGGATATAACTTTTTAACCATAACACATTTTACAAACCTATGAGAGGATTTTGTAGATAAGGTTATTATTAAGATAAACCTCTCTCAGTTTTGTGAAATTCATTCCCATGTTCTTGGAATATGTTCCACAACATAGTGACTAAAACATGAAATTAAATTGGAGAATTTGATTTTCTGAGATGGGCCTCCAAGAAAGTTGAATATATCCCACTATATGATACCTGTGTAAATATTGAAGGAGGTTATTATTATTTGGTATGTAATTAGAAACAAACTCCTTTGGTTTTCCAAAATGCATCTTTATTTGGTCAAAAACATGTTTTGAAAATAATGACTAAAACAGGAAATTAAATTGGAAAATTTTATTTCTTGAAATAGGTATCCAAGAAAGTTGAATATCTCCCAATATATGATACCTGGGTAAAACCTGAAAGAGGTTATTGTGATTTGGTATGTCATTAGAAATAAACTCCTTTGGTTTTCCAAAATTCATCTTTATGTGGTCAAAAACATCTTTTTAAAATGATGACAAAAAACGGAGTCAAAAGCACAACGTGGTCTTGTAGAACACTTTTTGTGACTTTCCTGATTCATTTTCTGATGTAGTAGTTCTTGGCCATGTGTCTCTAAAACTTGATTTCCATGTTGGCCTTTTTCAGGAGCATCTCCAGGCGTTCATTGACTCTTCCAAGACAATACTCTTTGTCCTTTTCAAATCTTTCCGCAATGGTGCCTTCAATGTTCTGTTGACATAGTGAAGGTGGATACTCTGTTTTTTTTTTTTAGCTTTCCATTTTCGATTGTTAGCCCACTTTCAGTGAGGAAGAATTTAACCAACCCCCACAACAAACTCTTTCACCATGGCCTTATCAAACTCCTTGTTTTAGCCGAATTGAAAAAAAACTCGGGCAAACTTGGGATGCATTCATTTATCAATTTGTAAACCCTCACCTAACAATCAAGACTAGCAAAAAGACATTAGATCTAAGGATTATTTCTCCATCCAAACCCCACTTTCCAAGAACTCCAAACCCTCCTGCACAAGCCATTTCTTTACCGGAACAAAAATCCAAGATGCTTGTTGAAATCCAACCATAGCCCCAGAGCACAACTAAAGCAACACAAGAGGCATAAGGAAAAGTCTTCACAGCAAGAAGGAGAAGCTTCCAAAGCTAATCCTACTCAACAAGCTTAGTCATGAAGGGTAATTTCATTTTGTTTGCAGTGGAACCTGCAAAATCTTAAGTGTGGGGGTAATGTTGGGCCCGAGATATGATTACTTTTATGACGATTATTATACACTTTTGCCGCATGTACATATGTGTTTTTCATCTTTTGAAGGAGCTTTTTGAAGAATTTTATGTTAAAACGGTATGATCGACATGAGGTACGTATGATTCATGTTTAATGTCATTATTGGGTATAATTCATCATGTTTTATGATTACCAAGAGCTAATTCATGTCTTTCTGATGTTACAGGGCAAAAATGCACTACATATCTACTTTCGGCACTCAGTCTGGCACTCATTCCAGCACTCGTTTCGGTACCCGATCCGCCACTCTGTCCAACACTACGTATTGCACAAAAATGGAGGTTGACTTTATGGTATTGGTAGCCAGTAATGGGAGAATCGAGAACGTGGGTTTTGTTCGTGCTTTCCCCCTCTAGCTACTGAGCTCCAGACAACTTATTTTCAGTTGTTCAAAGAGGGCGATTATTGGCTCGCTCTGTTTTGTCAGTTAGGGCATCATTTAATATAAATTACTGAATTTAGAAGTGGTTCGACCCTCCTGTGGTTGACCAGTTGGCCTGTAAACATTAAAAGTACCACCGAGGTGGTCAGACATAAGTGTGATAGGTAGAAATACATTTTTACTCTGTTTTGTCATTTTACATTCCCAAATTATACAAGAACTACATTTTTGAGTTTTTATGGTGAAATCATCTTGTTGAGCGTATGGTGTGATTTTAGAGAGTGACCACGACTTGCTGGGGGGGCCACTAGCAATCTGGTAACTGTCTTTGTGTTTGTTTATGCATTTCATAGTTTAGTTGTTCTCTTTATTTTCCTGTACATGCATTTTTATTATGTTAATTAGTTTGTTGTTATCATTTAATTGCTTTGACTCTCTTTTGCAAGTTAGTATGATGAATTGTGTTAGCATGCATTAATCTGGTAGTAATTAGGAACGGATCTGCAGATCCCTAGACTAACCCCATGTGTAGTTAAATATTAGATTACGTCTTTATTTATGATTTTATAATCAAGTTTAAAACAGAGTTTTAATTAGAACAGAACAGAGTTTTTATTTGAGCTTTCTTCGACAAGGATTTGATGGATGGATAAGATCAATTTCAGTTTTTAATCATAGCTTGCTTATTTCATTTTTATGTAGAATTGGCTTAGCTAGTTGTTGATTAATGTAGTTGTTAGTTTACTTTTTAAATGTCATGCTTTAATTTCTTTTTTTAGTCATTTCTTTATTGCAGTTGGAATTGTTAGAGTAGATATAGCTTAGTTTTCATTTTATGTAATTTCTTTCCTAGAATTTGCAATTGTATTTCTTAGTTAATGATTGAGTTTAGGTATGAATTTTTCTTATGTAGTGTAAAAGCATAATGATGATCTCGTTATGTTGTTGATGGTTCATATATGAATATGCAGGGTATTTAACATAGTTTTTTTCATGGCTAAATTCTCATTGGATTGTTTAATCCATACCTTTCACTTTGCCATTGAGATTAGTGTTGAGCTTATACCACTTGAATTGTCCTTTATTGTCAAGTTCCATCGAGACATCATCCAACACCGAAGACATTCACACAACCACCAACATTATGTTTGAGTCTTCATAGATTAAGAAATAGTTTTCTTGCTTTTAGATTAAAAGAGATAGTTTTCCTGCTTTCATAGATATAGTTTCTTTCTTTCATAGCTTAGGAAATAGTTTATTTCTACTGTAGGATAGATAGTCTTTTTCTTTGATAAGTTAGAGCACAGTTTGCTTATCATATATTAAAGGTTAGTTGCTAGTCTTTCTTGCTTTCAATAAAATAGATTTCCTTTCATGAATTAGAAATAGTTTTGAATTAAGAATATAGTCCACTTGCCTCTTAGGCTAGATAGTTGTTCAATGAGAAGTTTTCATTTGATTGCTTGCAGTAGTTAGTTGTCTATTTGCTTTAGTAGGTTAGTTAGTTGTCTTCGCTTAATTTTATATTGCTTTAGTAGGTTAGATAGTTGTCTTTGCTTACTTGTTTATTTATTTTCTTTAGTAGGATAGTTAGGTGTCTTTGCTTGTTTGTTTATTTATTTTCTTTCATAGGGTAGTTGCTCATTGAATGTAGGTTGGCAAGTTAAACAAGTTTGCTTTTGTCATTTTTTTATTATGCTTAAATAATTGTTTTTGCTTATTGTTATGAACTAGTTTTATTTACATAGGGCTTTTACTTGCTTTCTTAAAACTATCCATCGATCCTTGGCCCAAAAGTACTTAGGTTACATAGTTTCAAGTTGCTTAGTAGGGTTTTATCATTAGATAGTTTTTCTTGAGTAGATTCTCCTTAGATAGCTGCCTTCCTTAGTTAGGCTATACTCCTACCAACCCTTCTACCTTTGGCATATATTTTGCTACAACTCTAAGTTTACTTACCTTGGGTTGACAATTTAATTGAGGGTTTTTAGTGTGTTTTTAGTGCATATATAACAACCATCACCAAAAAATCATAAATTTTCTACATATGGAGGACACTTTCCAAGATGTTGTAATTAATGAAAATACTCATAATGAAAATCTCTGTGATTTTTCGGTAATATCTGACCCTTGTTCTGCTTAAACATCATTTGATCTGGTAAATTCTATCCCTAAGTCTGTCATTAGGTTAGAAAAGTTTTATGATTTACATGAAAAGTTTAGGGGAGTGGTTAATTTCAAAACAAACAGTTCCTCGTTACTTTATGAGACTGTAAACTTAGGAACGCAAGATAATCCTCAGAATATTAATCTGGGAAAAGGGTGCTCTCAACAAGAAAGATCTGCATTCATAAAATTATTTAAATAATTTAAGGATGTGTTTGCTTGGACATATAATGATTTGAAAACCTTTGATCCAAACATAATACAACATGTAATCCTTATGAAGCCCCAAATCCAACCATTTCAGCAAAAACTTAGGAAAATGCATCCTAAATTAGAACACACAGTAAAAAGGGAACTAAATAAATTATTAACTACCAAGATCATTTTTCTGGTTCGGCATAACCAATGGGTATCCAAATTGGTCCCGGTAAGAAAGAAGAATGGAGAAATTTGGCTCTGTGTCATTTTTCGTAACTTAAATCGAGCCTTTGATAAAGAAAATTATCATGTTCCTCCAATGGAACAAATTTTGCAGCAGGTATCTGATTCTAAAAGTCTATCCTTATTAGATGGTTCTCAGGGTACAACCAGGTCCTTATGTCTCCATCATATCAGTTAAAAACCACATTCCACACCCCTTGGGGCACCTATGCCTATCGAAAAATGCCTTTCGGATTGATTAATGCCAGAGCCACTTTCCATAGGGCAGTGGATATTTGTTTTTGTGGCCTTATCAACCAGTCAATTGGTGTCTACCTAGATGATTTCACTATCTTTTCGAAGAATAAAAAAGATCACTTGTGACATTTTAGGGCTATACTAGAGCATTGTCGTAAGTTTGGTATTTCACTGAATTCCAAGAAATCACTTTTTGCATTAGAACAATTAACCCACCTTCTTCATAGCAACACAAATATATTCTCACGACAATGGATTATTTTACAAGATGGTATGAAGCTTTACCATTAAGGGTAGTAAACACTAATCAGGTAATTTCGTTCTTGAATTCTCATATTATCACACGTTTCAGAATACCTGAATTTTTAGTTTTCGATAATGCTTCTTATTTTTATTCCTTGGACATGAATGTTTATGCTCTAGAAAAGGGAATTAAGCTAAAATACTCCACTAGTTATTATCCTCAAGGTAATGGCTTGGCCAAGTCAACAAAAAAAATATGATTAAAATACTGAAAAGAAGAGTGTCAGATAATCACAAAAATTGGCACAATGCATTACATAACGCACTATGGGCTGACAGGGTCACCCCAAAAGCATCCATCAGTAATTCTCCTTTCTTCCTCATATACGAAAGAGAAGCTATCCTTCCTCTGCATGTCTTTATCCCATCACTTTGTTTATCTCAGAAAGTTCAAGAAGAAGAATGTCCCCCTTTAGAGAATCGAATAAATGCTTTACTTAAATTAGAAGAAATTAGGACACAAGCAAAACAAAATTGGACAAGCACCAACAAATTGTTAAACACTGGTTTGATGCAATTTCTTCCTCGGATAGAAATTTTGATGTAGGATATTTGTTTCTCAAGTGGGATAAAGAACATGAAGATAAAGGAGAACACACCAAGTTTCAAAATCTGTGGTTGGGACCTTTTGTTATTGCAGAAAAAATGGGTCCTAGCTCCTTTCGTCTGCAAAACTTGGAGGGACAGCCAGACACTTTCCCGGTGAATGGCCAGACTCTCAAGAAGTACTTCGCTTGAGTGAAATAATATCTTCCCCCCTGTAAATATCCCTAGTTGTTTATATTTTGTTTTCTGTTGAGTATTTTATTGTTGCTTTCTTTGTTTTCTGTTTTTGATTGAGTTATTTCTGACTCACAATCCATTGTGGAAGGAAATTTTCATCATCATATTTATTATTGATGGAAGTTTGAAACAATTCAAACATCTTCAATACTAACATTTAGCTCAGATGATTTGTTTATAAGACAACTATTCTAGAAGTTCTTTGCCAGGATATTATTCTTGAAATTTTGTCAAGATCTTTGGGAAGTACGATTACCTTTAAAATTTTTATACCATCCCAGTTCTAAAGAGATCACCTCAAAGTGCTTCCCCATCCTCTAGATGTTTTCTTGATTGAAATATAAATGTCTAAACAATGATTAAGACTCCCAGTTCTTAAAGAAAAAAAAGAAAATATTAATGATCGATCATATATCTGCCTAGTTATCAAAATCTACAGTATCACCTCGCTCTCTTGTCATTTTGAAATCTCCAAATTCTATCATTATAAACGACTAAGGAGGGTTGAAAACAATTCAACGTGTGGGAAATGTGTGTAAACCCACCAGGTTACTGAACATGCCTTCTAGCAGCGGGTAAATGCACACATGATACCAAGAAAACTTTGACGGGGTACTAAATGGGTCTGCTGGCAGTGAAGCAATGTAGGGTTCAAGATATATAAGGTATGTTTTATCAGTTGATCATCTATCAAAAATTTTATATCATGGATATACATCTTTTGGATGGGATTAAAGTACTTGAGTGGGTTAAATGACATCATTGTCGAGGCTATGAATGCATGTTGGCAACAATGGCCCTGTCAACAACATTGAAGTTACCATTATAAATAACGTCGCCTTTTGATCAAAACTAACTTTCAGGTTATAATCGTCTGTTAGAGAACTCCTTTTGAGTATGATTGTGCTAATTTTTCTGAACTAATATTAATAATTTTAATCTTGAATTACGATTTGTTTCATCGCTGCTTTAAGTGCTTCTATTTCCTTGACATAAATTTTTGATGATGCAGAGATAACTACTTCGCCCAATGAGTCTCCATTGTTGGCAGCCAAATTATCATCTAGCTTTGTCGATTTTTGAAAAACAATTGCAAAGAGAAAAATTTTACCCACTGCCTAATTTGTATATATGACATAATTGATTTCTTCTTTTTGGGTAATTACTTTCTTGAACAGTTGTTTTGATTTTATTTCATTGATAGCTAATGCGTTTATCCATTTCAATTTCATGATTGGCAAGCATGAAATTGAAATCTTTTTACAAGAACATTGACTCAAATCTAAAAGTTTTCACCTTGTACAATCAAACAAACCTTTAGAAAACCTAAATTCACAAAGCACTTAGGCTATGTTTCAATGGTGAGTAAGAAACCTTGTTAAAATTTTATAAACGTTTAATAGCCTAAAACCAAATTGTGGGTGATTCATTTTATTATTAAATCAATTTTCAAAGTTTGATTCATTTCTTGCCCTTTGCGATTTTGGTTATGTATTTTTTACCTCACCATATGATCTAAATGTTGCAATGAACTATTTTGTCACTGTCTTGTCGACGTATGACATGGCTAGCATCAGTGTTGTGAAACGATCATATCTATGTACTTTCCATTAGTGATCACATTCATTTCATATTCAAGATGATCCTTCATGACCAGAGAGTAGGTTTTAGGAAACAAAGTGTTTTTTTAGTTTTTTGTCCTCTGGTTCTGGGTGTTTAATCAAAGCTTGAGGTGGAAGTCATGGTAGTGTCTCTTCGAGCCCTTAGTTTTCAGTTCACCGTTAGCCATGCAAACTCAACCATTTGTTTTGGGTTGGCTCGAGCACATACCCCTCCGCTTTGCATCTTTTGGTACATTGTTCGCAAGATGATGGATCCGATGGTTAGAGTGGAACTGAATGGATCACAAGTTTTGTTATCTCATGACAACACTATAGAGGACCTCATCCATTTTGGTTGGGTAAAATTCATCTAGTATTTTGACGGTTTCAACCTAGAAGTTCCACATGCCTTTGCTTAAACTTTTGACGGAGCCAAAGCTAAGGTAGGCGACATGCAGTTGCAAGTGAACGAGGAATCCATAGCTGAGGCCACGGGTTTGTCACAGGAAGGGGACCGATGGTTTAATAATCTGAAGATAGAAGGAATCTTGTGGCATTCACTATTCGTCTCCTATAAGGTAAAATGTACGCCTATAAATATCGCCCTATAATGTAAAAGGTGCGCCTATACAGTTGTTCAAAACCCGTTAGCATGGATTATTGTTGGTAATCAAACAATTTGTGACCTACGAAGGGCGTTATGGGCTGGTGTTTTTGTTTCATATATGGTTATTGATGATTCTCCTAGGGTTTAAGTTGAACTTGCCTTTTTATTTACTCAAGAGTCTTTAGAAAATGTCCAAGTTTCACTAGAGACAGAACCCTAACCCTGAGTCCAGTTTGTTCCATCATGGTCTAATTCGTATTCTGGTGAATTCCCAATTGTTGAAAATAGGAGATAATTGGCATAGTTTTCTTTTTAGGAATACGTTTGTTCCTTTTCTATCTGAGCCCGTTTCTTGTTTACCTCTAAGTGATGATGAACCTATTGGTCCAAGTGTATCATTCCATTCTCTGCAAGATTTTTGAGTTGAGATACAAGTCTCGAAACACTCTGTCTTACCTACCAGTACTTTGATCGAGTCTCTTCGGGTAGCCGAAGTCACCTCCAAAAAATGCGATTTCGTTCCAAAGAAATCCTGAGTATTTTAAGGGATAGGTCATCAATCTCCCTTGATCATGTATAGACCAAGATTAGTGATGATAAAAATAAAATTAAAAGACAAGGGAAGCAAGTTACACAGGATGCTAATGACCTAGATTTCAAAAATAAGAGGAGTGGTAGGATTCTATCGAGGATGACAAGGAACTGATATCAAAATTGTGATAAGCCCATTCCTACAGTAGTTATAGAAGATACGATCTCTGTCAAGGATGTAAGCTTTGATTCCACTAGACTGGATTCACCCCTGTACGACTTTTTTTCGAATTTGCCTCCCTTTTTAATGGAACAAGAAGGGTTTACATGAATACATAACGATTTGAAAATGACAATGACACAAGGTAAGCCTTTGAACCCAGATGATATGCGTCCTCTACCGATATTGGAACAGGTGTATTGGGAGGAGTGCTTCACTTGGATTCAAAGGTACTATCAATATATCCCGCATTTGCAAGCTTAACTTAACTAGGTACTGGCTCAAAAAATAATGTTAGAAAGGGAAAACTCAGATTTGAGAGCCAGTGTGCAACAAACTTCTCCCAGAGCTAGCAAAAGATACAGGAAATCAAGAGACATCGTTATTAAAAAATCATCCAACATCAAAGTTGTTATGAACTCGAAATTACCAGATTCCCCTTTTTCCAATATTTAATGGGTAAACAATTTCTTAGAGTTAACGTTTTGATTGCTTTGTTGTAACAAAATTTGTTTTCTTGTTTTATTAGACTAGCTATAGAATCGTAGATTCTGTAGCTTGTCTAGAATTAGTTTATTAGATTTTTTCTAAATTAAATTTCATTTTTTCTTCTCAGGTTTGAGGAGGAGTGAATTGCAAGGGTTGCTGGAACAAGTGAATCATTAGGAGATGCTTCAAATTTGCAAGTCTTTTCTTTAAAAACAATTTCAAAAATATTTTCAATTATGTAACTATTTTTGCAAAATTACCAGAATGGTTGTTATCACAGACCTGGATTAAAGTTATTTTTTGGAAAAAACTTGATTCAGGAAGATCTATCTCTATCTTTTAGGATACGAGAAACAAATCATGGACATATTTCAAATACTAATACTTTCCCAGAGACAGGTGTATTCTTTTTGGGATCTGAAACATGGACTTATGTTTTGGAATGATATGAAACATAGTGTGATTTATATGATGTGATTATTCAATAGCCATATTATCTTCATATTTTTCTGAGCATGAAAAAATATATGCTATGAATTAGCTTTAGTCTATTCATCATTTTATTCTTTTATGTTATTCTTATATCTTATATATGCTATGAATTAGCTTTAGTCTATTCATCATTTTATTCTTTTATGTTATTCTTATATCTTTTATGGTCCATTATTTATGGTTATCATAATCCCTGTGGTTAATTAAACATAAAACAAGTATCTTTACATTCTGAGTTTATGTCGAAGGTTAGAATTTGTTATATCATTTGAATGAGATTGGATTTGATTCCATCTCTAGATTTTGAATCACATAAAGTCGCATGAGAAAAAATATTCGTCTTTCGGTTTATTATAGATTTCTTTCAAGACATAAAAATTCCTTGAATTACTTCAGGCAATATCATAAAATATTCTTTGCTTCTTTCCATAGATTTCTTCTTGTCAAACAGGTTATTGGAGCTTGCATTACACATAAAGAAAAATAACTTAGTACTTTTCTTACCGTTGATCATCAACAGGTTAGTTACTTTTATTAGTTTTTTTTTTTTTTTTGAATGAATAACGATTAATCAATTCAACTTTAAATGCTTTGTTCATTTCAGTTATATAATCATAAATCTTATTCATTCATTTTGTTGTTTTGTGATTATTTAGTTTTAGCATAATCTTCTGATCTTTATTTGTTACTCAAACTCTGTTTCAGTAGTATAATTTTCATTTCCACAAGGCTTTACACAAACCTTGTATTTGTACATAAATATTGTATATAATAAGATTGTATGCTAGTTATATATTAATAGATAGGTTTATTAGTTAATGTACTTAGTGAAAATGTATAGATATTTAGTTTGTGCCTTTCTTAGTTTGCTTTAGTATTTTCACTAGTTAACGGATCCATAAAACCCGTCGGGGTAGGTTACTTTAAACGTCTTGGGTTAATTAGGCAACCTCAGACCAGATCTTCCCTTCTCATTGACGGTGTGTCATAAACGAGTCATCAACAGGTTGTTAACCAAACCGTGGTACATTTTCTTCGAGGTTACTACCATAAACATTCCAATTTGTGGGATGGACAGATACCCTATAGTCAACATGCTTACAATCGAGCCTTACATTCCTCCACTCAGTGTTCGCCATTTGAGACATGTTTTGGACACTTGCCTAAGGTCCCTTTGGACTTGATGTATGGGAAATATGTCGATTCAAATGAAGAAAGAAATGAAGATAGGCCCACAAGTTCATTCAATGGATCCAGCAAGTGCACCAAGCAATCATGGAACAATTAGAGAAAATTAAAGCACAGTATAAGGTTCGACATGAAAAGCAGAGTGTTGATCATTAGTTTCAGGTTGGAGACCAAGTATGACGTCACATCAACAAGGAGCGGTTGAAGGGTGAAGGTAAGAAACTAAAGCCTATACGATATGGATTCTTCACTATTTTGGAGAAAAGCGGCACCGATGCTTTTTGTCTAGATCTTCCACCTTATATGCAGATTTACTCAGTTGTAAACGTGGAAATCTTGAAAAAATTTTAGCCTCCCATGATCATGGATAAAGGTGAGGAAGTTTCACTGCCCTAAGTTGATGATTTTTCTCCTGAGTACTTGGACGAGTTAAAGGAAGATATCATCATGGACAGAAGGACGAGGACTTCACATAGAGGTGATGTCGATTATCTTTGAGTGGGATTAAAGGGCACACATCCAAGCAAGGAAAAGTGGATAGAGAAAGACAAAGTGAGGGAACTCTTACCTCACTTACCTCTTGATTGATAAAGGCTTTTGGTGGTCCAAAAGTTCTCAGTGGGAATGATTGATCCGAAGGGATCCAGGGAGGCCTAAGGATAACTCAGAATTCTCAGAAGTTTCATAGGAAGCTCAGAATGGCCTCAGCAGGTGGAGAAAAGGAAAAAAATCAAAGTCCTCAAAACTCAAAAAAATTGGAATCATCACGAAGAGCGCATCGCAAGATTTCCAACGACGTAAACGGTTCGTCAAATGGAGTTACGGATCAAAATATATTTGTGGTCAAAGTTTTGGTCAACCTAGCCCGGTCAGCAGGGATGAGTCAACATCTGTACTGCTGACGTTAGCATTAGTACATATGATGTCAACATATGTACAGGGTACATTTCACAGTGAGACATCGACAGGTGTCATGATTATGTCAGCATGATGATGTGGCAACACTAAAATCTGCCACGTGTCACCCATTTTTTGGCACTTTTCGGTCGGTATGTGGACCAATGGAAAAGTGCCATGTGGCAGTCTATACATCCACATGGCATGCCGTACAAGATGTGGCAGACACATGGCATCTGTACAACCACCTGGAAGGTGACGTGGCAAGCTGACCAGGCGGAAGGTGACGTGGCGGTTGACTGTGTAAGAAGGTTATGTGGGCCAATAAATGGCTGCCACGTGGCCCAGTCATGGGATTCCATGTGGCAGTGGGAGAATGCCCAATGAGGGCCCGTAACCAAATTTGCAAAATTTAAAAGGCCGGTCCACCAAATCTCATGGAGGTTCCACCAAATATGGTGGTCGACCTCCATTATATCCCGCCATATCCGGTCCAGTAACCAATCTCTCTGCCAACTGTAACAATAATTCGTCAAATATATCGCCGACCCACCAAAGGTAGCGCCAACGTTCAAAATTGGCAATAGTTATAACAAACGTTCCAAGAAAAGGGAGGCCCATGGGTTTGGCCTTGGGACCTCCCAAACCATAAACCTTAATAAGTCATCTGCCAACCGTTAGTCCAACGACCTTCATTTGTAAACTCCGTCTGATTTTTTATTTAAAAACTGATTTTGCCAATAGACGGGAGGAGGGAACTCGATGGTATGCTTGGGCATGTTTTACGAGGAAAGTATAGAGAATTAATTGCAGGTTGTAGGCATGAAAACCGAGATGAGATTTCTCATGGGCTTGGGAGTGCCAGAGTCAAATTGAGGCGTGGAGACAATCATTTTTGGGTAATTCGACACCACAAATTCAATGGTGCTGTCTGTTTTCTGATTTGAGCAAAACTTCTACAACTTAATTTCAGAATGAGGTATACTTATGTATTTTACAAAATTCTTTTGCTGAGTTAATGAAAAGGCCTACCCATTTGAGAGCAGGACCCGGAGACGTAGTCCATCAGGGACGAACTCTGTTATCAAGTTTTTGTGTTAAGATTTGATGCTTATGTCTCTTTATTATTGATCTTTTCCTTCTTTATGGTGCACTTCAATTTATGTTCATTTAATACAATTCTTCAATAAGTCACATCTATGGAAAGATCCCAGATCATATGCCTTGCCTTTCCATGCCTTTCCTTGCCTTTCCATGCCATTCCTTTCCTTGCCATTGCATGCCTTTCCTTGCCATGTCATGCATTTCCTTGCCATGACATGCCATGCAATGCCATGACATACCTTGCCAAGCCATGCCATGACATGCCTTTCCCTATCATGACATGCCTTGTCGTATCATGACATGCCATGCCTTTCTCTTCCATGACATGACATTGCATACCTTGCCTTGCCATGCCATGTCATGGCATACCTTGCCTTTCCATGCCATGCCATGCCTTGCCTTGTCATGCCATGCCATGTCTTGCCTTTCCATGCCATGCCTTGCCTTGCCATGTCATGCTATACCATGTCTTTCCTTTCCATGCCATGCCTTGTCTTTCCTTTTCTTTCCTTGCCATGACATGACATGCCATTCCTTTCCATGCCTTGCCATGCCATGTCCATGGTACACCTTGCCTTTCCATGCCGTTCCATGCCATGGAATTCCTTGCCAAGCCATGCAATGACATGCCTTGCCAAGCCATTCCATGGCATGCTTTACCTTGTGATGACATGTCATTGCATAAATTACCTTGCCATGTCATGCCTTGGATTTTCATGTCATGCCTTTCCTTGCCTTTCCATGCCATGTCATGTCAATCCTTTCCAATCCATGCCATTGCATGTCTTTCCTTTCCATGACACAACATTGCATGCCTTTCCTTTCCATGCCATGCCATTTCATTGCCATGCCATTTCCATGCCTTGCCAACCCATGTCATTGGATCCAGGGACTCGGATGGAAAAACCATTAGTTGCATTGGATCTGGGGCACCAGGTTTCATCTAGTGGGGGCCCTCCACTGTCATTCCATTGATCAGAAAATCGTTTGTTGGAGGATCTCCAGCACTAGGGTTTTTCTCAATGAGGCATAGTACAATATCTGAACAAGAGGTCACTTTTCAAGAACAACATGTCAGGAGATTGTGGGCAGTGTGGTCGTATGGGCCTTGGCCAAACAAACTTGTGGGAGATTACAAGGAAATGCATGGCATAGCAAGGCAAGGCATGGAAAAGCATGGCATGACAAGGCAAGGAAATGCATGACATGGCATGGCAAAGAAAAACATGGAAAGGCATGGCATGCCAAGGAAATGCATGACATTGCATGGCATGGTATGGCATGACATGGCAAGGCAAGGCATGGTATGGCAAGGAAAGGCAAGTGAAGGAAAGGAAAGGCATGGCATGGAAAAGAAAGGCATGGAATAGCATGACTAGGAAGGCATGGCATGGAAATACAAGGCATGACATGGAAAGGCGAGGCATGGCAAGGCAAGGCATGGCTAGGCAAGGCAAGGTATGACATGGCATGGCATGGAAAGTGAAGGAAAGGAAAGGAATTACATGTAAATGCAAGGCATTGCATGGCAAGTGAATGAAATGCAAGGCATGGCATGACATGGCATGGCATGACAAGGCAAGTCATGGCATGGAAAGGAAAGGAATGACATGGAAAGTGAATGAAATGCAAGGCATGTCATGTCATGGCATGGAAAATGAAGGCAATACAAGGCATGAAATGGCATGGCATTGCATGGAAAGGAATGAGATGGCATGGCATGGAAAGTGAAGGCAAGGAAAGGCATAGCATGGTAAGTGAAGGAAATGCAAGGCATGACATGGAATGACATGGCTTGGAAAGTCAAGGCATGGCATGGTAATTGAAGGCAAGGCAAGGCATGGCATGGAAAGGTAAGGCATGGCATGGAAAGTGAAGGTAAGGCAAGGCGTGGAATGAAAAGGAAATGCATGGCATAGCAAGGCAAGGCATGGCATGGAAAGGAAAGGCATGGCATGGAAAGGAAAGGAAATGCAAGGCATGGCATGAAAAGGCAAGGCAAGGAATGGAAATACAAGAATACCATAACAACCATAAAATGAAGCCAAATTTTCAGTAATTCATAAATCTGAAACATTTGTTCAATTATTCATTTTACATACCTATGGTCATTCAAGTAGACCATCAGGATCACTTCTAATATTGATGGTCTCCATTAACTTCTCATGCTCAGAGTAAGGCAAAAAGTATCGTAGCTTTAATGAGTTCTTAGTTGGAATTGTTTGTAGTTGGAGGTTTTTACCAACAACCAAGTTCGTAAAGTGGTATATGAATTCATCTGGTCTATAATATTGAAATACATAACCACCTTTCTTCCGTTTTCTTTCATCATGTGTCATATATTCTCCTTTAATAACCATCGACCCAATCGGAAATTCAATTCCTTCAAAGTCTGTTATTGATCACATGAGGGTATGCTTTCCCTCTAAGCAACGTGCCAACCAATAATCAGTGCCCCATTCATTACCTCTTGGGGAAAACAATACGTATATTTGCCCTGGAAAAAATGGAGTGCCAACACGTGAGTCCACTAAATGACCAAAGCATAAAACATTGATTCTATTTATTCAAAATTTAATAGAAGGTTTCAACGAACCTGATAGCACGAGATCTGAGACATGATCATAATCTGTTGAAATACTTGATTAGCCCTCCTCCAAATGAGATAACTCCATAGTTATGCATTGACCAATGGGGAGCGATACACGATACCATCTATTAACTCAGTTTGTTAATTCACAATCATCCCATTCATTACTACTACATGGACCACAGAAGCAAGAGAGTTTTCTCGTCCATATTTCAACTATTGCATTGTCTGGTGTTCTAATTAATTCAGAAGTTCCCTGGATTGTTTTTCATTCATACGACTGTGATCGATCTACATCAACCATGATCTAGGTGGATATCTATGGCCACCCACCTCTTCCAACTGGCTCAAAACAATTTTCTGCCACTTTTGGCAATTTACTATTTTTAGCAGTTTTAACTTCCGGGGTCATTTTGAGGGCCTAAATGAAGGTTTTTCGGGATCGAGTTTTTCAATGGTAGCCTATAGAATAATTGAGGCCCAAAAATTAATTTCCTCGACAATACCTTTCCAACGGGATATCATACGCATAAAACGGAGATCGTATGCAAAAGTTACGACCCCAGGAAGTTAATGTACTAACTTACCCAAACGGGGCCCACATGACGTTTGGCACTTTATCTCCTAGGGTTAGGTTTTTGGATGTCTAGGGTTTTTATCATTCCTGTTTATTGTAAAATGGACTTCAGAGCCTCATTGTAATCATCTTGTTGCAAATGAGGGCAGTCGTCACATCTCTTCAGAGATAAGCCTCCACCATTCCAGCAAGCTTGTTTCCGCTGCATTTTACAGTCTCAGCTTATTTCGTTATTGAATAGAAAACCAGTTTTACTGTATCCATGTTATTTTGTGTTAATAAAATAATAATAATCTGTATTCATTTCATTCTGCTCATAAAATCAGGATCAGTGGTATCAGATTAGTCTGCTCCTTGTCGTCTTAATGCATGTCCCCATCAAGGTCGGAGTACAAAGAGTTGGGTCTCGAGCTTGTTTCTCTTGAAGACAAAATCTCTCACACGACCAAGTGACCTCTCATGGCAGGAGAAAATAAATATGATGGGACATGAGATCCTTTCAAACTATTGATTGAGGAAGCCCTCACGCAATAGAGGAACGAGATGATGGATAGTTTCGTGCAAATCCTTCGGCGGCTACCAACAGGAGACGCATATTCTTTGAGCGGAGGTGCTGCCCCCTTCAAGGTACAAATAAACTTCAATATTCCTATATTTGAAGGTCATATAGACGCAGATGTTGTAGGCAAATGGTTGAATCTACTAGAAGGGTATTTTCTGTCCATAACTTTTCAGATAAAGAAAACTTTTCTTTTGCGCTCCTCAAAGCCATTCCCCATGTCAAAGATTGGTGGGAAATTTTCTGTGAGAAAAAGGAAATAGAGGAACCCTCATTATTTATAGTCATGGCCACCTGGGAATCCTTCAGGGATTCTATTAAGGAACAATACTACCCTGTCAGAAGTTATGACGACCTGTATACCAAATGGACTACACTGCGGCAAGAAAGGGACCAAGCAGTGTCAGATTTCACAAATATCTTCCATACCTTCTGCACCAAGCTGGGTATCAAATATTTAGAGTGACATATGCTGCTCAAGTACCACGATGCTCTGCATAGATACATCCAGTCTGAAATGGAATTTCTGGACATCTCATCCTTGGGTGCGGCCTACCGATATGCCATCAAAATCGAGCAGAAGCTCAAACAAAAGATGCAACAATTTGGACCTGGGAACCCCACACATCAAAAGCTAGTAAGGGGCGGCACCAACCCATAGGGAAAAGGATAGAGAAAATATGGACAGTATCAAGACAACCAGTCCAAGCCGCAAGCAAAGAAGGACACCAGAAAGATAAAGAAATATACCGGGAAGTAGTGCGACTTCCATAAGAGCCCTTGGCATAACACTGTTGACTGCCACTCAAAGCATTCGTTGGTGGCCGAAGTGAAAGCCTATGAATCAGATGTGAATTATGACTCTGAGACAGAACCATAAAGGGGAAGAAGGATCATTGACATGGAACCCAGTGCCACCATTTCTACCACCAAGCTCCAGCCTAGTGAACCAGACGAGCCAGAAGAAGGAGAGCGTCTCTTCCATTCACAGATGTGGGTAAACAGAACCCCACTGCACTTCATCATTGATAGCGGTAGACAGAAGAACCTCATCTCAGCAGAGGTTGTCAAGTGGTTGGACCTGCCGACAATGCCGCACCCACAACCCTACACCATTGGATGGCTCCGCCAAGGAAGGGATCTCTACATCAGCCAACAGTGTCGACTGTCATATGTCATCAATCCCTTCAAAGATGAGGTATTGTGTAATGTTTCTCCTCTCAAAGTTTGTGCTGTTCTTTTGGGCCAACCTTATTTATGGAAACGTCATGCTGTATATGAGTCTAGGCCTCGTAGTGTTATTATTACTTTGAACAGGAAATTGTACAGGATACCCGAGGCAGTCCCACCTAGTGCTATTTCCTTGATCTCTGCTAAGAAATGTAGGAAGGTCATCTCTCAGACGGGGAAGTTTGTCTTCTTCATTATTCACTCTCAGAATAAGTGAAATATCACAACCACATCCAGGGTCTCTACGATCGACCTCTCCACACAATAGAAGCAAGTAGACAAGGTCGTGGAAGAATACTCGGATATCTTCTCCTCACCTACCGGGGTTCCTCTGCACTGCTAGATCAAGCACCCCATCGATCTGACCCCCGGTGTATCACTGCCCAATGGGCTAGTCTATCGTTACTCTCTGTTAGAGAATGAGGAGATCAAGCGATAGATCCAAGAGCTGCTCCACAAGGGGCACATTTGTCCCAGCTCATCACCTTGCGGGAGCCTAATCGTGTTGGTACAAAAGAAAGATGGAACCTAGTGACTCTACATTGATTACCAGGCTCTGAATAAAATCACAGTCAGAAATCGGTACTCGATTCCTCAAATCAACGAACTCCTTGATCAACTCACGGGGGCTAAATACTTCAGTAAGATTGATATGAAATCTGGCTACCACCAGGTCCTGATAGAATAGATAGAGGTATGGAAGACCGCCTTCAATTCAAAGGAAGGCCTTTTTGAATGGTTGGTCATGCCCTTTGGTTTGAAAAATGCACCAGCCACTTTCATGAGGTTGATGGATGATATCCTGCGACCATTCACCAATAATTTTGTAGTGGTGTATCTTGATGACATTCTCATTTACAACAAGACTTGGGCCAAACACTTGCAGCATATTCAACAAGTTCTGCACACCCTGCGACAGCACAAGCTATACGCCAACTTGGAAAAATGCTCCTTTGGCATGGACATGGTCCATTACCTGGGCTACATCATTGATCAACATGGCGTACATGTGGACCCAGCCAAGATCCAAGTCATCCATGATTGGCCAACCCCAACCACACTCACCGAGCTCCGGAGCTTCTTGGACCTTGCCAATTTCTACCGCAGGTTCATGTTGGGATTCTCCCATATTGCATGGGCCCTCAGCCAAATAACTAGGGGTGGTGGTAAGGTGAAATTTGTGTGGGGGCGGTCCCAACAACAAGTGTTCGATGATTTGAAGTAGCACTTGTGCTCAGCCCCAACACTTTCACTCCTAGACCTACATCAACCCTTTGAGGTCGAGACAGATGCTTCTAACTATGCTGTGGGTGTCGTTCTCACTCAGTATGACCACCCCATGGCCTATCATAGTGAGAAACTATCAAATATTGTTTGTAAGTACCCTACTTACGACAAATAAATGTACTCCATTGTGCAAGCCTACCACCAATGGAGACACTACATTCTTGGGAAGGAGATAGTCATCCACACTAATCATAAACCATTGAAGTTCATGCAGACACAAGGAAAATTGCAGAATGACCACCATCAAAAGTGGTCCACATACTTGCAGCAATTTCACCTCAACATCAAGTATAAAACAAGAAGCACCAATTGCGTCGCTGATTGCCTCAGCAGAATTCCAGTCGCGACACTCACCACAATGCTAGACTCTTGCGTCCATGAGACCTCTGGATGGCCCCAACTCTACAAGACAGACCCAGACTTTGCCACCACCTACGAAATGTTGGGGGCAAACACAGTTGTCAATAATTTCCATATTCAGGATGGGTTGTTGTGTCGTCTGGGCCATATCTATGTTCGAGCAAGTGAGCGTGTGAAGATGATCTATGAAGCCCACTACAGTCGGGTGGTAGGACACTTCAGCGTCGAAAAGATAGTGGCAATGCTATAGAAACATTTCTACTAGCTGAAACTTCGACAGGAGGTCAACAAGTATATCAGGTCCTGCACTGCCTGCGCGATTACCAAACTGACCACTAAGAAACAGGGCCAGTACACCCCTCTTCCTACTCCTAATATTCCATGGGAGTCTATATCAATGGACTACATGTCGGGCCTCCCGTCCACCAAGTGGGGAAACGAATGTGTTTTTGTGGTTGTTGATCTCTTTTCTAAGATGGCGATTTTGGTTTCCTGCAAGAAGAACATCACAGCAGAGGCCACTGCCAAGCTCTTCTTTGAATGAGTCTGGGTACATTTTGGAATCCCACAAACCATTGTCTCAGATCGGAATAGATGATTTCTCAACACATTCTGGTCGAGCCTCTAGTCATTGTTGGACACCAAGCTCACCAAATCCACGGCCTTCCAACCGTAGACAGATGGCCAAACCGAGATCATAAATCGAATGATTATGCATATCCTCCACATGTATAATTCACAACACCCTCACACATGGGATGAGAGTCTTCCCTATGTCTATCATAGCTACAACCGAGCCCTACATAGCTCAACCAGCCACAACCCCTTTCAGGTGGGGTTGGGATTCCAACCATTGGGTCCCATAGATGTTGCACTTCCCCTTGCGGTCACTTCGACCGACTCATCTCTTGCTCCAACTAAAGCTGACAAAGCCACCCAGTTCATTGAGCGGATCCAACACATCCAACAACAGGTTCAGGATATCCTATAGAAGTCTAATGACAAGTACAAACAACGCCATGATCAACATCGGGTGCCACATAATTTTCAGGTGGGCGACAAAGTTTGGTTGCGCTTGCAGAAAGAACGCCTTACAGGACCCCATCGTAAGCTTCGCCCACTCTGTTATGGGTCATACACCATCACCAAGTCCATGGGGGATAATTATTTTCAGCTCAACATTCCTCCTTTCCTTGGCATGCACCCGGTGTTCAACGTGGATCTCCTTTGTCCTTATTTCCCACCATTATTGGACACCTCAGAAGTAGCAGAACAACTGACACCAACTAAGCTCAACCCCGACTACATACAATAGGCATCCAATGATCATATTTTGGACACATAGATCAAGGTCACTTGATAGCAATGGATCCATCTTTATTGAGTCGTCAAAGCAGGGCATCTCCTACACCAAGGCAAGTGGCTCACCCGAAGCCAGATTCAACAGAAATTTCCTCATCTGATGGGGGACCTCAACGCAATGGAGACCATTTCTTCCTAAGGAGGGAGGATTTATCCAGGTGGATATCGGTGGCCACCCAACTGGATCAAAACAGTTTTCTGGCAATTTTGGCAATTTACTATTTTTAGCAATTTTAACTTCCGGGGCCATTTTGAGGGCCTAAATGAAGGTTTTTCTAGATCAAGATTCTCAATGATGGCCTAAAACATTATTGAGGCCCAAAAATGAATCTCCCTGATGATACCTTTCCAACAGGCTATCATACGCCTAAAACGGAGATCGTATGCAAAAGTTACGACCTCGGGAAGTTAATGTACTAACTTACCTAAATGGGGCCCACATGACTTTTGGCGCTTCATCTCCTAGGGTTAGGTTTTTGGATGTCTAGGGTTTTTGGAATTCCTTTTTATTGTAAAAATGCCTTCAGATCCTTATTGTAATCATCTTCTTGCAAATGAGCGCAGCCATCACATCTCTTCTCAGAGATAAGCCACCACCATTCCAGCAAGCTTGTTTATGCTGCATTTTACAGTTTCAGCTTATTTCGTTATTGAATAGAAAACCAGTTTTACTGTATCTCTATTATTTTGTGTTAGGGACCTATTAATAATCTTTATTCATTTCGTTCTACTCATAAAATCCGGATCAAACCACCTACCAAAATTATCTGTGTACAGGTCCTTTCCTATGTGATTTGTCTTCACGAGTTCATGTTCCCTCTCCCATTATTGAAGAACACCATTCAACAATAGATTTCAGATATATAATGAGGGAAGTAGTTGTGAACTTCATTTATTTCCTGTGTAACTCTCTTTTTATGCATGCACCTACTCCATCATGCTCCCCTTTCACATGCCTAGACTCAAAATATTTCCAAATGTGTGGTACAATGAGTGTTTTGTGCAACATACACAACCATTGAAATACACGAGCATGTTTGAATTGGCCTGTGCAACCATATGACCAAATATAATGTTGATCCATCTGTATGTTCTTCTCCTTAAGGTGATTGTAAAAAATAACTAAAAGTAATGTTGTACATAGGCTAAGTCATGGCACCGATAATCACATATGTAGAAGTGATACTCCTTAAATATAACTCTATTTTCTTCGTTACTATCTGGCCCATGTCTATATGTGATATGGATCATTATGTTGACTTGGTATGAGTGATAGTATTGGCTTTCAATCTCATTTTGCGGTTGAAGGGTGTAGTTCTTAGCAAAATCAACAACCAATAACACAATACCAATGGGAAATGTATCTCTGCATATTCTAAAATGCTTGTCCTGCCATCGAGCCACATGCACATGCTCAACATATTGTCATTTATTTTCGATGAAGTCCTTCATGAAGTCACACACTTGTACCTTGGAATTAACCAATTATATATTTTTATTTCCTGTCATCCATCAATATCATATGTGACATATTTAAATCTTTGCAAGGAAATCTCCTTCCTCCCCAATTCATACTCATCGCTTACATGGATTCACTTTATTAGTAATGCCATTCTACCGCACCTGGGGCATGTCCCATATAAGAAATATTTTTGATAAAATTTACAACCCTTTAGCCTTGTACAAAACATCCTATGAAAAAAGTCTCTAGATGGCGATGGCGGAAATATAACTGAGCATTCCTGCAAAAGGATGTTATGCAAAACATGAATATGTGTGTGTGTGTGTGTGCGTGCTATTTTTATATGAAAAGCCAAGCATTAAAATGAGAATTCTCCTTCAACTTGAGCTCAAGAAAAGAGGTTTTGTTTTGGAAACTAAAATCAAAACAATGCCAACAAACTTGAAAAATGGAAAGGCCAAGCTCTGCTTGCAAGTGTAGATGTTATGAAGCTAGTTTATGTGTCTTGAATTCACCTTCGTGATCACTTAAAACATATTATTTTGAGTGTTTAATGATACAAGCCCAAGGGATTTTCTATGCATATTAATTTGAACAATGATATGTGGGGGATTGTGAAATCGATTGATGATCTCTATCTAAAATTGAATGAAGGAAAATATGTATTTCATAGAGATACTTCAAAGCCTCAGGTGATACTATATGAGGTTATTACTAATGCATGTTACAACAAAAAATGTGCCCACATCAAAAACCACTAGAATCCAAAGGTCATCCAGGATTATGTGGAATTCAAATTGATCTATTAAGTTGACCAACAAAGCCAAGTCGACCTAGTATAATCAGAGAATCGACCAAAATATTAATTAATTCAACAAAGCTATGTAATGAATCGATCAAAAGGTAAGTTTGGTCAGTGAATGATAAATTACAGGCTGGGAAGAGATATGTATTTTGGACATAGTGTCATTGATGTATTGTCATTGATGTCAACAGTCGATATATGTGATTATAAGTTGAGATAAAAGCTTAGGAGGGTTAGCGAATGAAGATCAAAGCTCAGAAGAGATGCAAAAATGAATTTTAGAAGAATCGTTGGAGGACTAGTCAACAGTATATAATGGACGATATGCATAGATTAAAGATCAGGAGAGTTAAAGAATGAAGATCAAAGCTCAGAAGGTATGTCACGATGAAACTCGGATAAAATCACGACCGTCGGATGCACAATCACCAAATATATGGCAGGGATAGATTGTGGATATTGAAAGAACAATTAAACATCGTGCTATTTCCAATCCCTCAATCGGTCTAGATCGTCAGATCTCATAAACTCAAAAATCTACAACTGTGGTTGATCCAACAAATGACTAGATTAAGTTAGATTAAGTCGTGACCATCGGATGAAAAATTGCCAAATCTATGACAGGGATAGATTGTGAAGATTGAAATGAGAATTAAACATCGTGCTATTTCCAATCCCACAATTAGTCAGGACCAACAGATCTTATAGCTTGAAAGATCGACGATTCTGGTTGACTCACCAACAATGCACAACTTCAAATTGCGGAGTTTGGGTGTCGATTTAAATCACTCACAAGTTGTGGTTTCACAATAATCGTCGTCCGTTGATCTGCTTCGAGTGTTTCCATAATTGTTGGATCACTTTAAAGTGGAAGGATAGGATAAGCAAGGTAAAAGTTGAAAATTTGATTATCCAAATACCCGTCATCCGTCAGATCAAAATCGAATTCCCATCAGTCATCGAATCATCTTAAAGTGGAAGGATAGGATAAGCGGGGCTAAAGGGTTGAGAATTTGATTATCTGAATACCCGTTAGCCGTCGGATCAAACCCGAAATCCCGTCAGCCGTCGGATCATTTTCAAGTGGAAGGATAGGATAAGCGAGGTAAGATCTGAGATCTAATTTATGCAAATTTTTGTCAGTCATTGGATCATTCTAAGTGGAAGGATAGGATAAGCTAAAAGAGAATCATCATAGACAGATTGAGTTGTTTATCCAAGATCCTGATCGAACGAACATCTTTCACTTTGGGTCTAAAGATGTGAGGAGGTTACTCTCCAGAAAGTTTGATATTTGAAATTCCCGAAGCCTGGAGAGATGAAAATCTGAAATGAATAAGGACCATCAGATCTAGAGAACATATGATGACCGTTAGATCAGGGAGATCTACATTAGCAGACCACGTCAGCATGGACATGTGGCAGACCACATCAGCAAACCACATCAGCAAGGACATATGGAATACCACGTCAACAGACCAGGTCAGCAAGAATGTGTGGGAGATATACGTCACCAGACCACGTAAGCAAGGACATGTGGCACAATCGGATAATGACAAGTGTCAAGTTGAATCGATATTTCAAGTACGTGCAAATAACAAATCTGAGTGACATGTGGCAGCTACTCGACTCATGACACATCATCAAGTGACGTAAGTAAGTTACGTCACTCTAGGGGTTTTACTTCGGGAGTTTTACCACCGGCACTTGCCCAAAGTCCCAAAGTCTTGAATGTCGAAGTCCCAAAGTAGACATGGTTCGTCCGATCTAAAGAAACACTTCGGGAGCATTCTCATCCGTCAATCTACTACAGTGGAAGGATAGCGTAAGTTCAAATAACCGAAGTCCCGGAGTAAATGGTGGCCATCCATCATGATGCTTGATTAAGTCCTATCCGTTGGATTAAACAATGAAAGGATGAGTGTAAGGATCAAATATGACCATTTATTTGTTTCCTTGAAATAAATCGTCCGATCTGATTCGAACGTTTGAAAAGTTGAAATCCTGAAGTTCCAAAGGGAGAAGTTTTGTCAACCGTCCATCTCGTCAGAAGATTGAATTTTGACCATTGATTTGATGAGCGTTCAATCACTCGTTTGGCCTAGAATTTGGTCACCGCCATTGGTCATATGATATAAGAGATTTAAATGAAAATATAATATGTCACTTTAATTGGTAAGTCCGTGGTTCTGTAATGCTCGGTCACATGTAATGGTTTGAAGGAAGCGCCTCCACAGAATTCGGTTTTTGTGAAAACAACAGAGATTCAGGATCGAGTTGAAAGGAAGAAATTGATCCATATGTGATCAATTTACGAAAATCCTTCACAATAAAAATAATAATCAGTGACTATGGTTAATTTAAACAAAGAGGTGTGATGGTTCAAAACCAAGGGACACAGTGTATCACTCTCACACCATTTTTGAAGAATATATAAACGAGGAAGAGTGTTGAGAAGAAATGTGTCTCTGCAGTCTGAATCAGATAATATATTAAATCAGAGAAGCAGAGAGATGTAGTAAAGACTTGATACATAAGTTGTCCAGATTCAGAAAATAAGGGTGGTTGGGTGGTGCAAGGGTAGGTTGGTGCTTACAAAGGGAGTTGGTTCTTCCTTGTCAGTTGTAGCTGACTAAACAGGGGGTCGTAGCCTCCTACCAGTTGGTGTTGGTAAACTAGGGTGTGGGTGCATCCTGATTAGTCGGTTCTGATAAAAAAGGAAGTACATATTCCTTCTATGTAACATGTAAAACAAATTTTGTAGTTAATAGAAAAGATTTTGTGGTTTTCCCAATTGGGTTCCACGATAAAATACTGTGTTAAAATTCTGTTTTCAATAATAAATGAAAAATTGATATAATTGTTATGTCACTGATTCACCCCCCTTTCAATGACATGATCTGATCCTTCAATTGGTATCAGAGCAGGTTCCTTCAACACAGTCTAACAAACTTGAAGGTAGATCCTGAAGATGGATCAACAAAAGGGAATGTCTAACAACAAAGCACCATTGTTCAATGGAGGAGGCTATGCTCTGTGGAAAATAAGAATGAAAAAATTATTGTTGGCTCTTGGTTTTGATATATGGAAATCTATTTTAGATGGTTACACTGCACCAAATACTCCACCCAAAGACGCTGCAGGAAAGAAAATCTGTAATGACAACTCAAGAGCGGTTAATGGAATTCTAGGAGGGTTGACTAATTCTATATGTGTGAAGGTTATGCACTTCAAATTAGCCAAAGAATTCTAGGACAAGTTGGAGGCTGTATATGAAGGATATGACAAAGTCAAGGAAGCCAAACTACAGACCTATAGAGCTTAGTTTGAAAATCTGAAAATGAAAGAAGAAGAAAATATTGTTGAGTACTTTCATAAGGTAGATGAAGTGGTTAACTCAATTAGAGCGGTAGGAGAAGATATTACAGATAAACCCATTGTGAAAAAAATACTAAGGTCATTAACTATGAGATATGATGCAAAGATTTCTTCAATTGAAGATAGATCTGATCTAGACACACTCACAATTGATCTTCTCCATGGAATTTTTACAGCATATGAAATGAGAACAGGGAATGATAAATCAACAAACGATGAAACAGTTTTCAAAGCATCTAATACAAAGATAAATCAGAAGCAAAAACCTCAATCCAACCATAATGAAGAATCTGATGTGGAAGAAGCCAATTTCATTAGAAAACTTCAGAAAGGATCAGGGAAGTACAAAGGAAAGCTTCCTTTCAAATGTTTTAACTGTGGAAAAGTTGGTCATTTTGCATCCAAGTGTCCCTATCCCAAGGAGGACCCTGAAGATGAAGAAAAAAAAAACAAACAATACAATAAGAAGGAAAAACCTGACTACAAGAAAAAGTTTTACAAAGGGAAAAAGAATTTTTACTCAAAAGAAGAAAACAACAGTTCATCAGAGTCTAGTGACAACGATGAATCTGATGATGATGAAGTCCTTTTCCTAGGTATTGAAGAATTTAATGAGATAGAAAAAATTAAACATGAGAAAGAGTTAGAAGATGAAGCAAAAGTTAATATCGAGGAAGAACTTCTTAGTGCCTTGGATGAATTAAGAAAATACAAAACCAGATACAGACAACTGAAAATTTTTGTAGTTGAACAAAAGGAAAAACATGAACAAGAAGAAAAGGAGATGGAAAAACTCATGAGCAACCTGAAAAAACAAATCCTAGAAGCAAATAAGATCGAAGAAAGTCTGGAAAAGTCTCTTAAAGAAAAACAAATAACCTGTGAAAGAATGGAGGTAGAAATAGTTCACCTAAAAAAAGAACTGGATGCAAAAATCATTTAAACAAGATATGAAAATAGCTCTAAAATATTAGATAAGATTATTACCACGCAAAGGGATTCAGGTAATAAAAATGGAATAGGTTATTCTAAAAAATAAATCCAAGTTAACTCAAAATCTTATGCAGATGCTCTCCTCAGTACATTCAAGAAGAAAAATGAAGAGAATATAAGTACTGATTAGAACTCCAGAGGATTACTTCCACCCATTAGGAAAGAAGACAAGACAATACCAAAGAATTTTTATCAAAACATGTATCCTCGCATTTTCCTTGGTTATTACTTTGCATGCTCTAATTTTGAACACAAAGCTATAAATTGTAGAGCATATAGAAAGAAAAATCTGAAGGTTAAGAACTATATCCTTAAGGATAACCAAGTAGTAAATCAAGTTAAAAGCAAAAACTATAACTCCTTTGCACCTCTACAAGAAGGGGACCTATAATGCTTTAGATGTCATAAATATGGACATAAGGCCATTAATTGTATATTAACGGAAGTCTCATAACAACCAAAGTTCATTAGAGAGAAAAAGAAACTTTGGAGAGAAAAAACATCAAAAAAGGAATGTCTTATTTCCCTAAAAGCTCAAGATAAAAAGGATCTCTGGTATGTTGATAGTAGGTGCTCAAAAAATATGACAAGTAACAAGGACAAGTTTTTAGACTTAAAGAAACAAAAGGGTAAAGTTACATTTGGTGATAATGCTCCAAGTAACATACTTGGGAAAGGCACTGTGAGCTTGGGAAAAGACAAAGCCAAAAATGTGCTACTTGTCAAAAAACTGAAGCCTAGTTTATTAAGTGTCAACCAAACCTGTGATCAGGGGCACTTCTGCATCTTTGATTCCCAAAAATGTGAGATTAGGAGAGAAGACATAGGGAAATTAGTTGGTACTGCTCCTAGAACTCTTGAAAATGTATATATACTAGATGCAAAATTGAATGAAGAGTGTCATATAAATTTAGTATATGAAAGTTGGCTATGGCATAGAAGGTTGGGGCATATTAACTTTAACAATCTAGTGAAAGTCAACAATCTTGGTGCAGTAAGAAAATTGACAAAGATCATAAAACCCTCAAATGCTATGTGTAGACACTGTCAACTAGGGAAGCAAACTAGAAGAAGGTTCAAGGCAAAAGAATACTCAACCTCAAAACCTTTAAATTTTGTTCACACTGACCTTTGTGGACCTACAAGGACCACGAGTTTGCAAGGAGAGTCCTACTTTATTTTTTTCATTGATGAGTTTACTAGAATGGTTTGGATATGTTTTCTCAAAGAAAAATCAGAAGCACTTAACAAATTCAAAGCCTTTAAAACCCTTGTTGAAAATGAAAAGGAGACGAAAATCAAATGTCTTAGATCATACAATGGTGGTGAGTTCACCTCAAAAGATTTTGATCTCTTCTGTGAAACCCATGGAATAAAAAGGCAATTCTCTGCTGCAAGAACACCTCAGGAAAATGGGATTGTTGAGAGAAGAAATAGAACAGTTCAGGAGGCTGCAAGGACTATGCTCATTGAAACTAAATTGTCAAATGGATATTGGAGGGAAGATGTAATAACAATAGTATACATATTGAACAGAGGTCAGCTCAAGGTTAATAGTGATAAGAATCCTTATGAACTATGGTTTGGAAGAGCTCCATTAGTAAAATACTTAAAGGTCTTTGGAAGTAAATGCTACATCAAAAGAAATGATGAGAAGCTTGAAAAAATTGATGCTAGATCTGATGAAGGTATTTTTCTTGGATATGCTTCTAACAAGAAATCATACAAATGCCACAATCTTAGATCGCATAAATTTTTTGAGAGTACAGATGTCAAGGTGGATGACCTAAAAACGATAAGGATAAAAAATCAAGAGACTATACTAGGAAGTGAAGATGAAGATGATGATGAGACTATTGGCACACAAGTAGAAGAAGTAGAAGAGAATAAAAAATAAAGGGAAGAGGATGATATGGATACTAGTGAAGACAAAGAAGATAGTCAAGATGAAGAGATAAGAGAAGAATTCCCAAGAAGAGACACAAAGACACCCTCAAGAATTACTCAAAAGAATCATCCTGAAGAACTGATTATTGGAGATATGACTGATGGAGTGCACACAAGAAGACAACTACTTTATCAAACATAAATAGCATTGTTGTCACATGTTGAGCCTAGCTCAATCAAAAAAGCATGTAAAGATGAGAATTGGATCAAAGCTATGAATGAAGAATTGGACCAAATTGAAAAAAATAAAACTTGGGAACTAGTTCCAAGACCAAAAAACAAAAATGTCATTGGAACTAAATGGGTGTATAAAAACAAACTGAATGAGAATGGGCAAGTAATCAGGAACAAAGCCAGATTGGTATGTAAAGGGTATGCTCAGGTTGAAGGTGTAGACTATGAAGAAACCTTTTCACCTGTGGCCAGATTGGAGGCAATTAGGATGTTCCTATCTTTCTCCAGCTATAGAAAATTTAAAGTGTACCAAATGGATGTCAAGTCAGCATTTCTCAATGGAAATTTAGAAGAGGAATTCTATATTGAGCAACCAGAAGGATTCAAATTAACAAACAAAGGAGACTATGTTTGTAAATTAAAGAAAGCACTCTATGGACTAAAACAAGCACCTAGAACATGGTATGCAAGGCTAGATTATTACTTACAAAAACAAGGCCTCAAAAGGGGATCTGCAGACAACAATATTTACTGTAAAATTGATGGTAATAACATGATTATTGTGGAAGTATATGTTGATGATATTATATTTTCTAGTGATGATGAAAAAATGAGTAAGGACTTTGCTAGGATGATGCAATAAGAATTTGAAATGTCTTTTCTTGGAGAACTGAATTTCTTTCTTGGATTACAAATAATACAGTCCAAAAGAGGAGTCTTTATCCATCAGTCTAAGTATGTTAAAGATATGCTCAAGAGATTCCAGTTAGAGGATTGCAAACTTGTTAGTACACCTATGACAGTTGGATGCAAACTAATCAAGGATGATAAGTCCAAAGCTGTAGATCCAAAACACTATAGATCAATGATTGGAAGTTTACTCTATGTAACAGCTTCTAGACCTGATGTCAAGCAAGTTGTTGGGATGGTGGATATATTCCAAACAACACCAAAGGAGAGCCATGTTCAAGCTGTAAAAATAATCTTTAGGTATTTGAAAGGAACCATAGATCTTGGTTTGTGGTACCCTAGCAAGGATTCATTCACTTTAAAAGCCTATTCAGATGTTGATTGGGAAGGAAGTGTAGATGACAGAAAAAGTACAAGTGGAGGAGCATTCTTTTTGGGAGAATCACTGGTATCTTGGATAAGCAAGAAACAATCCTCAATTTCTCTGTCTAGCACTGAAGCTGAGTATATTACAGCAGCAGAATGTTGCACACAAGTGGAATGGATGAAACAAACCCTACAAGACATCAAAATAGTATTTGAAGAACCTACTATTATCCACTGTGATAACACAAGCGCTATAAGTCTCTCGAAAAACCATTTCCAACACTCAAAATCGAAACACATTCCCATAAAGTACCACTATCTAAGATATCAGGCTGAAAATAAGAAAATTAAATTGGAATATGTTCCAACACAAGAATAGGTGGCAGATATTTTCACAAAACCATTAAGTAGAGATGTATTTGAATATCTCAGGAAAAAATTGGGAGTAATCTTTCTTCCAACCTAAATCTCTCAAAATAAATAAAAATGCATCAATTGGCACCAAATCAGGGGGAGACGACAATGAATGTCAGAAGGAGTCATTTAGTTATGATAAAAAAAGTGTGATTGCAGGAGGATTTACCAATGGTCAAGACTCTGATCAGAAGTATTTACACAAACAGATCATAGGAGGAGAAACCATTTGCCATTGATGTCAAAGGGGGAGAGTAAATTTAGAGGTGAGAAGCATCATGACAGGGGGAGATTGTGTATGAAGTTTGTGAGTTGCCATCAATGACAAAGGGGGAGATTGTTGGACATAGTGTCATTGATGTCAATAGTCGATATCATTGATGTGATGATAAGTTGAGATAAAATCTCAGGAGGGTTAGTGAATGAAGATCAAAGATCAGAAGAGATGGCACAATGAATTTCAGAAGAATCGTTGGAGCACTAGTCAACAGTATATAATGGAGGATATGCAAAGATTAAAGCTCAGGATAATCAACGAATGAAGATCAAAGCTCAGAGGGTATGGCGTGATGAAACTCAGATAAAATCGTGACTGTCGGATGTGCAATCGCCAAATCTACGGCAGGGATAGATTGCGGAGATTGAAATAAGAATAAAACATCATGCTATTTCCAATCCCGCAATCCATCTAGATCGTCAGATCTCATAAAATAAAAAATATACGACTGTGGTTGATCCAACAAACGATCAGATTAAGTCAGATTAAGTCATGACCGTCGGATGCGCAGTCGCCAAATCTACGGAAATGATAGATTGTGGAGATTGAAAGGGGAATTAAACATCATGCTATTTCCAATAGCGCAATTAGTCAGGACCGTCAGATCTTATAGCTTCAAAGATCAACGATTGTGGTTGACTCACCAACAATGCACAACTTCAAATCACGGAGTTTGGGTGTCGAGTTAAATCACTCGCAAGTTGTGGTTCTGCAATCATCGTCGACTGTTGACATGCTTCGAGTGTTTTCATAACCATTGGATCATTTTAAAGTGGAAGGATAGGATAAGTGGGGAAAAAGTTGAGAATTTGATTATCTGAATACCCATCAATTGTCATATCAAACCCAAATTCTCGTCATCCATCGGATCATATTAAAGTGGAAGGATAGGATAAGCGGGGCTAAAGGGTTGATAATTTTATTATCTGAATACCCGTCAGTCATTGGATCAAACCTGAAATATTGTCAATCGTCGAATCATTTTCGAGTGGAAGGATAGGATAAGCGAGGTAAGATATGAGATCTCATTTATGCGAATTTTTGTCAGTCGTTGGATCATTCTAAGTGTAAGGAAATGATAAGATAGAAGAGCATCACCATAGCCAGATTGAGTCGTTGATCCAAGATCCTGATCGAATGAACATCTTTCACTTCGGGTCTAAAGATCTGAGAAGGTTACGCTCCAGAAAGTTTCAGATTTGAAATTCCCGAAGCCCAGAGAGCCGAAAATCTGAAATAAATAAGGACCATTGGATCTGGAGAACATGCGATGACCGTTAGATCAGGGAGATCTACATCAGAAGACCACGTTAGCATGGACATGTGGTAGACCATGTCAGCAGACCACATCAGCAAGGACATATGGAAGACCACGTCAGCAGACCACGTAAGCAAGGATGTGTGGGAGATCTATGTCATAAGACCACGTAAGCAAGGACATGTGGCACAATCGGATAATGACAAGTGTCAAGTTGAATCAAAATTTTAGGTACGTGGAAGTCATGAATCTAAGTGACACGTGGCAGCTACTCGGCTTGTGACACATCATCAAGTGACGTAAGTAAGTTACGTCACTCCAAGAGTTTTACTTCGGGATTTTTACCACTAGCACTTGCCCAAAGTCTCGAAGTCCCGAATGCCGAAGTCCCAGAGTAGACATGGTTCGTCCGATCTAAAGAAACACTTTGGGAGAATTCTCATCCGTTGATCTACTACAGTGGAAGGATAGCATAAGTTGAAATAGTCGGTGTCCCGGAGTAAATGGTGGCCATCCATCACGATGCTTGATTAATTCCTACCCTTCGGATTAAACAACGAAAGGATGAGTGTAAGGATCAAATGTGACCATTGATTTGTTTCCGTAAAATAAACTATTTGATCTGATTCGAAGGTTTGAAAAGTTGAAATCCTGAAGTTCCGAAGGGAGAAGTTATCTCATCAGAAGATTGAATTGTGACCTTTGATTTGATGAGCACTCAAGCACTCGTTTGGCCTAGCATTTGGTCACTGTCATTGGTCATATGATATAAGAGATTTAAATGAAAATATAATACGTCGTTGTAATTGGTAAGCCTGTGGTTCTGTAACGCTTGGTCACATGTAATGGTTTGAAGGAAGCGCCTCTACAGAATTCAGTTTCTGTGAAAATAACAGAGATTCGGGATCGAGTTTAAAGGAAGAAATTGATCCATATGTGATCAATTTACGAAAAGCCTTCACAATAAAAATAATAATCAGTGATTATGGTTAAGTTAAACAAAGAGGTGCGATGGTTCAAAACCAAGGGACACAGTGTATCACTCTCACACCATTTTTGAAGAATATATAAACGAGGAAGAGTGTTGAGAAGAAAATTGTCTATGCAGTCCAAATCAGAGAATATATTAAATCAGAGAAGAAGAGAGATATGCAGTAAAGACTTGATACAAAATTTGTCCAGATTCAGAAAATAAGGGTGGTTGGGTGGTGCAAGGGCAGGTTTGTGCCTGGAGAGGGAGTTGGTGCTTCCTTGTCAGTTGTAGTTGACTAAATAGGGGGTCGTAGCCTCCTACCAGTTGGTGTTGGTAAACTAGGGTGTGGATGCATCCTAATCAGTCAGTGCTGATAAAAAAGGAAGTACATCTTCCTTCTATGTAACATGTAAAAAAAAATTTGCAATTAATAGAAAAGAGTTTCTGGTTTTCCCAATTGGTTTCCACGATAAAATATTGTGTTAAAATTCTGTTTGCATTAATAAATGAAAAATTGATATAATTGTTGTGTCACTAATTCACCCCCCACCTCTCAGTGACAGGATCTGATCCTTCAATGTAGCTCACATAAATAGTGTACGACCTGTATGACCACTGTAAAACCACATATGTGAGAGAAAGTGACCTAGGGAGCACTCAAGTCACCCCATGCATGAAATTATAGTCCGAAAAAGGAATTATTCACCTAGCAATGAGACATATGTCCAAGGGGGTGTGTACAACCCGTGGGGAGATGAAGACATGCCCAAGAAATAATTTTTATCTCAAGGAGTGAAGTGGTGACTTGCAGGTGAGAGAAAATCTCCAACAACCATGAAAAGACCAATTTGGAAACTTCCTAAACATTTTCAATAGATAATTTTTAATAGGCATGGATCTTAGACTTCGAAAGGAATTGAACAATGGATATTCCAGAGCTATTGGCATCCATACCATATGCGAAAGAAAATGTTTTTCAATTATGATCTATAAAATGAACTATGGAACTCATCATGCTAACCCATTAACAGTATTAAGAGCATCCCATTATGAATAGGTAAAAGAATCATAATCTCACACACATAATTTTCACAACAATGAAATAAAACACAATCAATCACCATAAGCTCAAAAAATCTACCTTGGAAATCCAAATGGGAAAAATAGCTTCAAATGGGGCTTAGTATTCCATTATAGCAATCTATGGTTATAATTCTTCCATGGATCTCTATGCATCTTCCTCTCTTGGGCAAAAGACCCCTTGAGATTGAAATTCATGGGAGAAATAGGTAGAGTTAGGGGTAAGGAGAATGCCAACAACCATGACCCTTCACTTCCCATTCCTTACTCTTCTCTCATATTCATTTTTCTTGTTTCATTTAATTCTCCATTTTCCTCTCTTTTTTTTCCTTTTTGTCTCATTCATCCTTGCATTTACATTTTCTTTTACATATTTTAGCTAGCCTTCATAAATTGTCAAATTGTCTCTTATAGGCATTGAGTCTTACACCCATTTGTCAATTTGGATATGTTTCATATCAAACTCTCTTAGTCAATTGTATACTATCTCCAGAATATATAGAGGTGTAATGAACCCACATAACATGTTGTTCCAACAATTGGTATCTTTGTCCAAAATGATGCTCCTTGGTATCCCAAAGTGCACCGAGATGCTTTCAAAGAACATGATTGTTGCATATTGTGCCCCAATAGTCTTTTAACAAGACATGAGGATTCATGTATTACTAAATCTATCCACTACCTTTAATAGATAGTCATGTCCCTTCTCGGTTCATGGAAAACCACCCACAAAATCGATGGAGATGCTCTCCAATGTCCTAGTAAGTATTGGTAAGGAATGATTTAAACATTGCTTCCTATCATTGGGTTTGTTGGTATAACAAACTATATATCCTTGAATAAACTGAGTTACGTATTCTTACATGATGGGCTAATGCACATACACCTACAAGTTGGATACTAATTTCCCAACACTAAATTGACATGCAAATTTGGAGGTGTGAATATCTATAACAAATTTCAATATTTATCCTTTATGAACACATAGATTATATAGCTTCTACAGTAACCAATCCTGGATATGGTATTCAACCTTGTTGTCACCTTATTCTACATGAACTTGGCCTTGAAGTCATTGAAATATCTCCTTGAAGTCCTCATATTTTGTATATTCCTCTTTGTATGCATCATGCGTGAAATACTCCATGTGGATAAGAATACCCAATGATGTGATGTTTGATGTGGTTGGCCTTGAAAGCATATCTACCATCTTATTAGTACGTCTCTTCTTATACTTTATGAACAAATGAAATTGCTGGAAAAATCTTATCCACTTTTAGTGTCTTTCTTTCTAAATATTACTTTGGGCTTGTAAATATCGTAGTGGTTGGTGACCAATGTGGAAGATGGTCTCCTTTCCCATCAAATGGTGCTTCCATTTATTAATATCTTGTAGTCTTATGTGGGGAAGTTCAAGGTTGCACCATGGAACAATTTAGAATGATAACATACTAGCTTTCCTCCTTGCATCACGATTGTTCACATAACATACCCACTTATATATGTCTCCACTTTGAAATGATTTTGTAAATTGGGCAATGCAAGAACATGTGCTTGAGTAATATTTCATTTGAGATATTCAAAATCCTTTTTTTGATTCTTTCCCCACTGAGAAATTTTTCCTCGCACTGTTATGACATGGAGTGGTGAAGCCACAATTGAAAAGGATGCTTAAATTTATAAAGTTACTATGTTTCTCTCAGAAAATATCATAACTTTAGGTATATTGGTTGCAGTTGGCCATTTGATTATGGACTCCATCTTTGTAGGATAAATATATATTTCCCCTCCAACAATCATGTACCCTAAGTACACCGGGGATTGCTGAGAAAATTCACATTTCTTAAAGTTTGCTAGCAATTGATTCCTTTTCAAAGTCTCTAACACCTATATGAGGTGTGAGATATGCTCTTTCAAGGTAGAGATAAATATCAACATATCATCCAAATAGACTATTACAAAAGCGTCTAGAAAGGGAACAATACATCATTCATCAAATGTATAAATGTAGCTAGTGCATCACATAAACCAAAAGGCATTACCAACTTCATATAAACCTTGCCTCATCTTGAAGGTGGTATTCTAGGTGTCTTTTTATTTTAATCATACTCAATGGTATCTCAATTTTAGATCTATTTTTGTGAAGTACTTGGCATAAAGAAAATAATCTAATAAGTCATCGACCCTAGGTAGTGTTGATGATTTTGATGACATCATGATCAGATTTCGCAAAGTATTGTAAAATTATGCATCATTTTTACTTTCTTGATCTCACCCTTTCTCTCGCAATTATTTTTTTCCATTTGATTTCCTTTGACATGCCTTCTATGTGTTACAAACAAAGAAAAATGGGGGTCCTTTCCTAAGAGAATGTGTTTTACATTGGTTGCATAGTATGAATATTGACTCAATTTTTGTTTATGTGACACAAATAATAGAACAAGAAAGTAAAGGAAACATATGAATTGGCACATAACTATATTGCAATGGTTATGAATATCATGCATGTTTCTTTAAATGAACATATGGTGGTGGAACTTATAAATTCCAAGTTTGGTTATATATGAGTGTTATATTTATTTTGTAAAGAATATTGAGTTTATTATATATATCAAAACCCATTTGAATTATATATTATATACCATGGCTATTTGAAATCACAATGGTTATATTTCATTTCAATAGTTATTCGTGGACCTCATACATATGAAGTGACATGGTTTAACGCACAAATATGGCTTAATGAGGAAGCATGGTTTTGTTGGCAAGTATTGTTGGCAAGTATGGCCATATGCTTTACAAGTTCAAATTTCGTGGGGACTTCATGTACAACGAAATCCACCACCCGAACCATGGGATGCGAAGCTCAAGCCTCAAGCTATGATTTAATGCATGAAACGATGAAAATTGACCCAACATCTATCACATTGAAGGAGGTAGGTGTGAGATCGACAATGGATATATCACATTAGATCCCACACGTAGTTCAACGTTGCCACATGGTGATTGTCCTAGCTCAGGGTTACCGCCATTTCATTTCACACACATAGTTAGTGCTTGGTCTAGTCTTGGGATAATGACGTCAATCTCATATTGGTTCAAATTCATTTGTTTGAGGTATGGCCAAGCTCAAGAGTTATGCTTGAGCTTCCTACCCGATACTATATGGAGAATAATGACTAGTGCCTCTTAGACCTTGTGTTGGTCTCAGTCGTTCAATGACCTGAAGTATGCAACTATGGGTCGATGCTTCGTTTGCAAGAAAAGGTGAGCATTCGATACACACGATTAACCACTCATGATACTTCTGTGTTAGTTTGGTCTAAGTTTGAAAACCACCTCTGTCACTATTCATTTCTTACTCTAGATCTGCTTACAATAATCGTTTTTCTTCCTGTTATACGTATGGTTTCATTTGAACTTTTTTTTCCACATTATGAACGGGACCCAGCTTGCCTTCATCATTTGTTGTTCCTAAGCTCATTTTTTTGACCTTATCAACAAAATCTTCTCATGAATCCATTTCATTTGCATAATGGTTATGAGCAGTTTGTAAATGAAGTTATAGACACAATGCTCACCTAGACTCTCGTATGGCCTTAAAACTATCAATGATATGTTATATATCCATTCCAGTCCACAATAATGATATATGCATGGATATATTCGTGGATATATCGACACTGTATGTAAGAAATGATATCCCGAACCATCTAAGTTTACGCTTGCATATGTGAAAAATATGTTGAGTTTGTTTTAAATGTTATATATGGTTGAAAAATTTGGTATAATGGTTGTATGTGCACTTGGGTATGATAAATATGTCATTGCATTTTTATTGAAATTATCTATACATATTACACATCTATTATATGGCATATTCCTCTGAAACAATTCCAAGTTCCATTCCCTCAACCCATTAACCAGATACCCTACCTGCTAGTTATGAGCACTCAACTTTAACTATACACATTTGATACTTGTGTTTTGTTTAAAAGTGAAATGAGTTTTTGAGTATATTTGTTTCCTCTGGTTATCATTTTGATTTCGTTCGTGGTTTGGTTCATGTTACACATGCATCATACTAGCAATAAATGATAGGTGTGTTATTGTGGTTATACATGCATATAAAGAGAATCACAACTATTTAAATCTTAGTGGTATTAGTTCACATGGGTCTCTGTTTGATTCAAGTTTTCATTTCCAAAACTGATATGTAATTTTACAATTTGGATGGTCCAAGAATATGTATATCTAGACTATGGGTGAATGTTAAATGANNNNTGTGTGTGTGTGTGTGTGTGTGTGTGTGTATGTATGTATGTATGTATGTATGTATGTATGTATGTATGTATGTATGTATGTATGTAACCTTGCTTGAATATGAAGGTTGTGTGGTATGATTTAATTTGGTATTATGATGCATTTATCTATGATGATTTTATCAGAGCTTGTTGAATCCTATGTATAAGGGAGCCCCCCCTTTTTTTTACTTTTGTTTAAAACCCACATTTTAAAATTTGTTATATTTTTTATATTCTTATGCCTCTTTCCGAGTCAACTTGAAGTTGCAAAAATAACTTGTGGTCTATCCATATAACTACATATTAACACTTAGTTAACATTTTTTAGTTCATAACGAATATCAAAAGTTGCCAACTTCTTGGTAACAAACAATATAAAGGTTAAAGCCTTAGAAAGCAACATAATCTTTTCACACACTCGTTATGGTATGCTTAAAGAAATTTTCTCCTTTTAAAATTCATTTTCTTATCAATGCACTAAGAATTACTAGGGTCTAATAGTTCTGTTGATAGCATGAGTTCTTTTTTAAATGGAAAAATGGGAGGTCAAACCCTGATATTTTTGTTTGCGAGAGGTATATCTTACTATCTGGTCACTAAAGAAAAGTATTTATTGTTTTCACCATTAGCTCGTCTAATTGGTTTGTTGGTGGCAGACACTAATACTAGCATCCAAAAGCATTCATAGAATCTTGCTGGAGCTTTTTCAGTCTAAATATTTTGTACGCCATTTACATAGTAGCCAAGCAGTATTGTACATTCTAATTGTCTATGCAAGAACATGTTTTTGGTCCAGACTTTCATAGAAGTATGAAAGAGCTCTAAGACTATCATTCTAATGTACTAATGAAGAAAACATTGAATAAATAAGACTATTTTTTTTTATCTCCATATTTATTTGTTTTGAGTTCTCGTTTTTCCTTCTTTTACTTGAATGTCATTTTCATTCATTTTATATATCAAGTTTTATATTTTTGTTATACAAATTTCAATTTCTATTTTTACTTGATGTTATGTGTTAGTATCTTCATTGCGTTTCAGATCTTGCTATTAACAAAAATTCACAATAACATTTAAAGTGGCAAGAAGATATCGTTCATGTGTTTGTTAAAGTTATTAGTACATACATGTATGATGTTACATTTTTATATGTTTAGAATAGTGTTATTTTACGTTATCTCACCTGACTTATCATGAAGGTAGAGATTGTGTTGAGACTTAGGTTATAAAATCAGGATGATCATTCCTGCCTCTTATTGGTTTAGCCAAGCAATAAGTCAAAAGGTTGATATAGGAACTTTTATTTCCTCTCGTCAACATTTAAAGGGTACCAATTCTCAAGGGTAATCTTATTTAGAGCTTTGTAGTCATTACACATTCTCCAAGTCCCATCCTTATTGGGCACTATGCTTTTAGATGAATCAAATTACTCCATATTCCAATAGTGGAAACAACTATTTCTTGATGTCATGGACTATGAGTGTGGAATACATGTATAATTCTATGTTTAGCAATGGAGAGTCAGAAAACAATTTTATCTCATGCTCCACTTCCCTTTTAGGTGGTAACCCTTTAGGCTCTTGGAACACTTCTCTATACAATTACACAAAATATCCTCCAAATGGTGTCTATTCTCTTTAGTACATCCGCATATAGATGCCTTTACTTCTATTGATTCATTTCTTTGTTGATTCCATCTCAAGAAGAGAAATACAAACTTCCTACTTGAGCTAATTAGTTTATTTGCTTGGTTTGGACTTCCAAAGAGATGTTGAATTAACCTTTACACACATTGATGATGAAGGATTTTCCATCCTTGACCAAGCAGTATTGGTCTTCTCTCCTCATGAAAATTGCCTACCTCATGTACATGTAGAGAATTTCAAACACTACACCACACACATCAAGTAGCACCATATCTACCTCCACTTCATCAATGTATTTTTCACTTATTGTAAATCTAATCTTACATTACTTAGTGATTTTGAGCTCTATGTCCTCATTTACCTATCCTAGTGGCTATGGGCAAGGATGTTCACAAACTTGCATATCCAAAGTTACTCACCAAATCCTATACTATGATATTGGCCTATGAATTAGAATAAAAAAGAATATCCACCTTTGACTTCTTGACTTGGATTTTGATATGGAAGAGTTTAGTCATGTCCTCTTCCTTGGGATAGTTCACATCCTTCTACACTATAGTGCAGACAACCTTCTCATCTACATGTTAGGACCACGCTATGCACCTTTTTGCCTACACCTTTTGTCATTATTATACCCTTCATCACTAGTATTTAGACTCACATTATCACCTCACCTAATCATTCCAAGGTATACAACGTCCTTTCTCATTATTATATGCTTAATCTGTTTTGCATAACACTTTACATTACTTTTGGTATTAACCATTGATTAGAAGTACATAAGTGTCTATATCTGCAGAATAGTCTTTAAGACCGATGCTGAAACACAGAACTGTCCAAGTTGATGCTGAAACACGGAAGCTGCTACACAGTCCGAGGATGC